>OZ002743.1:167581921-167702071 GCA_963924295.1 Dioctria rufipes
AAATCCTGAACCTCTGAGCTTAATCAATTCAAGACATTTTCGATAATTTCACTGATAACGGCAGGAGACGTTCTTAATATCACAATAACTATACATCGTTTGGGTACGGATTTATGTTCAGCCAGTCTAGCTTTTTTTGAGTATTGCTCTTGGTCATGCCAACATTTTGTCGGTTTTTATTAAAAAAAAAAAAATGTCTATAGGAATTTGTAGGGGACAAAGCCCTTTACTACCCAAGCCATATTTTTTTTTTTTTTTTTATTCTGTATTAATAGAGCTGATTTTAACCCATGAGTAGTTTGTTCCGAACTCCACACTACACTCGTGTCTTTATATATTGAAGGATGCAGCGGAAAATTGCTTCCAAGTCTCATTTGAATTCTTCGCCAAATTGACGTCTTCTTTTTATGATGTCTTGCTAAATCTTGCAAAGTTCTTTGTATACATTCCGTGGAATTACAGTCGTTCATCTAATTCGGCTTCTTTGCACTTCTGAAGTCATCCTTGTATTATGCCAATACTTACACTTAGGTAGAATCGACAATATAATTTGTCAGCGACATTAATTGCCTGCAAAAATTCTATGTCTGAAAGTGTAACTTCAAGCGCTTGGGTGAATTTTTCCATAGTCTAGAATTCCTACATGGTTTTAGAGTCTCGGTCTTAAGGCTACAATTCAAGGATATCCAATGATTATGAATTGAAAATGATTTTAAGTTTGATATTCTCTAGTATTCAGCCTTAAATGAATTGTTGTCGGTGAGTAATGAGAGTTATGTGGTAGTTAAAACCTTTTCCCAGCCAGTGGAATCTTGCAGTTACCCTGGTTACATAATACGTTCACAAATTTAATGAAAAACTTACCACATCCCTTCTTATTTTCTGAACTACGCAATAACTTGCAGTCCAAATTTCAACTTTATAGTGGCTGTCAGTTTCTGAACTTTTCATAACAGCGTGAGTCTTCTGTCATGAGCTACATATTTATACAAGGGAAATAAACAGATCGTCCTTGCCTGTGCATTTTCTAATATGATGTCTGTCAAATTTAGGAAATGTTTATTATTTAAAATTAATGGTTCCAGACTTACACCGTTATTTGGGTTTTTATGGTTGTAGAGAAAATTGTACAATTCGACCTGGATACCTTTTGCAGATAAGTCATTGTTCTTGAATTATTGCAATTTCGTTTGTTTCCTCTCAGAAGAAGAAGAAAACTAGTAAATTCTGCGAAGTACTTTTATAGTGCAGAAAGCTAATCTGGAAGAATTTCAGATTTGTTTTGGTGTTGGTAATAGTGGTTATTTCGTGTTCGTCCACGACCCCTTCTATGTTGGTATCTATTGTATTCCAGGATTGAAAATTTTCATTTTGTTAAACATTTCATTATTGTCCGCCTTCTCTAGAACTTCCAAGTACTTATCATTGATCTGCAGAAAGAGAGACATGTATATATTTACCGATTACCATTAGTCTACATTTTCGTTCTTCAGATACCTCTCCAATAATAAATTTGTATTGCAGTTATTGATTTAACCAAGCCCGCGGCTGTATAGAGTCTTTTATTCGTTACATTGTAACTGACAAATAATTTATCATCTTCGACATATCTTTTTTGTGTGATTAATTCTTACTTTAGTCAACAAAAGAACGTTATATATAAAGGACAGCTGCATAGAAAAATTCCAAGCATGGTGCTTAACAAAATCGTTCACAAAAACCTTCCTATCATTAAAACGCAGCATGTCTAAGGTGAAGTATCTATCCCAAGTATCCTACAGAAGTATGAATATAGCATACTTCATACTTCTGTACTTAAGTATCCTACAGATAGGAGACCCTAGAGTATCCATCCAGTACCAGGTATAGGCCAGGTAAGCACACCGGAAAGGTTGCATTGCTTTAACCTCTCCTTTCAGGTAGTACAGATACTCTAGAGGGTTCGTCGATGACTCGAATTTTTAATAGGTGTGTGTGAAGCGTATTGTAACCACTTACCATACTGACCATGGTTCTATATTGTTTTCTTCCGAATGGCGCAAGAGAAAGGCCATGAGAACTTCTTATATCGCCAATCAAGAAAGAGTTTTATACACCTACAAGCGGTCAGAAGCATCTATCGCATATAATCCATTTTATCAGAAAATGTTAACAGCAGGTTGTGATCCGGTGAAGGAAGTGCTACAGCCAGACTTTGCTAGATAGTCACCTCTTTTCTTATTCCTCATAATACCCGTGTGCCAGGGACCCAATGTACATATCTCCTCCCATCACATTCTTGCTGTTAGTTATTAAGATTTAATAAAAAACTTTCGGTTGCCTTTGTTTCACACTTCTATAAAATACTTCCTTTCAGACAATAGATTCATGGTTAGGTAATTCTAGAGGTAACCGTTATTCCAAAAATCACACTACATTAAATCCTCAAGGTCCTAATTTCTCGGAATTTGGTTGGCATGAAATGGGATTATGTGATCTGCCGGCAACTATTGGCTCCATTCTCAATTGACAGAAGTTTATCAACTTCACTATATCTCGAGCCTTCACAAGTAAAATTTATTGATTTATTGAAATTTTGCGGCAGTAAAAAAGTTAAAGAATTTTTATTATTTTTTTTTATTTTTTTGTAGGGTGTAATTATACACAGTAAAAATTCGCATAAATTGTTGCCACAAAGCTTAGGTATTTTCTGATAAGATTAGGGAATATTCCCTAAATTTTAGTGAATATTTCCTACATTTTGGGGAAAAATACCTAAGCTTTGTGGCAACAATTTGTGCATTTTTTACAGTGTAGTCTTTATAATCTGCTCCAAAAGGCCAGAATATAACGAGAAACTAATTCTTATGCTAGGATTAGCTCCCCAATTACGCCCTATATCGATTTGAACTGATTTGTGTGGAAGGATTCTTTTCGTTTGTTGTCTCGGCGAAGAGAGCAATTCAATAATGTTGGTACAGAAAATATTTTTTATTTATTTTTTTACTTTGAAGAAAATATGTAATACGTAATTTTTTTGAGCAGTTTTTGTTTTCTTGTTTAATCACTTTCAGTCCCAATGGCACGCCGATTATATTCTTATATTCAGTCATGCTCCGGAAAATTTTCGAGATATGATTTCGATGAAATTAAGAATCTGAAAAAATACGGAATGCTTCATCCACCTGACTATAATATTTCGACAATCTAACGACTTATTGCCATCGAAAATTCCAATGATTCATTTTTTTACAAATGTCTATCTACCTGTCTATTAAGTTCAGCCTATTCGTTAAAATGCTTTTATGGATTGATTTATAAATCTAACTTGCATTAGTAACGTATTTGAAATTCAGCCGTTAATATTAATATTGATTAGTGACAATTACGTTCCACCTTAGATTAATAAATCTCATGCCGCACTAAAAAATTTAAATATAATTTGATTAACTACAGTAGTGAAAGTTTCAAAAATGAGTTAAAAAAAATCTTATAAAGCAATTCAATATTCGTTTAGGGCAGATGATTTTCTAATTTTGATACAGCTCCTATAGTACTTCATTATGGTAATAATGATTACTTAGTGGATCCGTTGGATGTTGAGAAACTCTATAAAATTTTGAATAATATACGCGAAATATATCGAACACCAATACCAAAATTCAATCACATCGATTTTCTCTGGAGTGTAAATGTTAAAATTTGTTATTAATAATTGAAAAATTTGAAGCTGGCAGAACAGATATCTATATATCATCACATCTGATAGTTTCTGTTTTGTTATTAGATATGATTGAATGTTAGGTGAGTAAAATAACTAAAAATTTAATTTTGCAACCATCACCGAGGTCCGGAATATGCGCAAAATTGCAAAAAAAATAGTTCTTAGTTCTTATAACTTCCATAAAAAACATTCCAAGAGTCCTGAAAACGTAAAGCAATCTTAACTCTGATATTTTCCAAAATGTGTTAAATTTGCCACTCATTTCGCCCCCCCCCAGAATGTAATTTTGTATTGCTAAATAATGCTTCTATTACTGATAAATATAAAAAAAATTAAAAAATTGCTGCAAATCAGTAGAATAACTGTTTAGGGATGTTATACGAACTTTTGTTTTCCTGCAATTTTGTGCAATTTTCGGACCTCGATGATGGTTGCAAAATTACATTTATATATGTAGCTATTTTACCTCACACAGCATTCCATCAAAATTTAAAAGCTTTTACAATTAATATTGAATTTTGGGATTTAAATGTCTCTATTGACTGGCCTATCGTGGATACTTAAGACTCAACGAAGAAACCAATATACAAAAACTTCCTGAGCATTGTAGAGTATAAGTAACACACCTCCAGGTATAAAAGTCCAGAATATATTGAAAAAATAATTTATGGTTTTGAATAGAATAGAATTATTTCATTTTTGTATTTTGAACTAACTATGTCCTTTCTCAAAATATAATTATAAAAAATGTCATCTTGTATTTTTTAAATGTTCATGGAATTGCTATTTTGTTTGCAGAAAAAAATGTTTTTTTTTTTCATCGAGCAAGATAAGATAGAATATACACCAACTTTCGATGAAAGACATTAAAAGAAAAATAGATGTGCGAAAGAAGATATCATCGGAAAGCATAGTAGTACCTGCCAATTTGATCGTTTCTAAAGAGCAAAAGGAGAAAATAAACTTAATTAATTCTAAACTCGGGGTAATATAAGCTCAGACTGTGAAATCAGGCATTTGTGAAGTCCACCTAAACTCTAAATGTACTGAAATTTCATTTAATTTGATTTCTTTGCACGAAGTAATAATATATATATGTATAATATCTGAAAAAAGACTAGATATAAACTTTTCAATAAAAATTTATGTAATATGTTTTTGTTGTTTTATTATCACCAGCGACTAGCAAACGACATTAACTTAGTTGTCGACGGAAAAAAAACTGACCTTGAAATCGTATGCGAAACTTTTTTTGTTTCAATTTGACTTTATTTACATTTTCCACAAAACTCCCCTGAAAGATCCATTTTGAATGCATTCAATCCCGGACACCGCTACACTGGAAATATTCATTTTGTTTTTATATTTTGCCTGGACTACAACCAACCCTAGTTAGATTTTTTCTTTTTGCAAAAATATCTTGAGCTGATGAGGCTTAATTTCCATACAAATTACAAAAAAATCAGTGCGCCACTATAAATACAAAAATTGAAAATTTCAATATTGAATTAATTATCGATCCCTCACCGGATGCTTAAGATTTGACAGAAATAAAGTAATTATTGTCAAAGACTTGCAACATTTATGGTGTACATTTGTGACATTAAATATTCAACACTCGATAATAACTAGGTACTAACTTACGCCAAAATTTGATATTTCTTCTTTTTTACAGATCACAAATACAATTGAAATGAATTGTTTTGGTATATTATATTTTATTTTTATAATAGCTAATTTTACAACACGACGTTGGCATGCAAAACTTGAGCTTATTTCTAATTTGATCCCCCGCTTTCATATTTAGCGCAGCAACACTGTTCGATTAGGTGAAGAAAATCTGAAAAATTTGCCTACTGCGATGAATCTGTTGAATTTGTTTGAATGTACCATAACACGATTTATTGATAATTTTTATTTAAGGGGTATTATATTATATTATTTTCTACCCAAAAGCTGACAAAAATAGCGCTTAAATTGCACTTAAAGTGGTCACATTTGACCGTTCAAACTGAAACTATTATTTCGCTACTAATTTTATGCTCCTTAAATTTACTCTTTTTTACCCCAAAACTGACAAACTTACACAGAAAATTTCTTAAGTTTTAACGCACAAATTCGGTCGCAAAAGACCAAAAACCTTTTAAATAAAATCTTCAATAATAATTTATTTAACAGTTTTTGTTTTTTTTTTATCATTAGGTATCTACATTCAACATGACAACTTTAACATGGCCAAAATAACGAAAACTAGTCAATCTGTTGTCACCAGAAAGAACAAAATGGCGCCTTAATGTCATACAGTTCCGGAAATGCAGAATATCGAAAAAAAAATGTTTTGAATTGTCCCCGAAATAGAAGAAAAATAACTCGTTTTATACATGCAAGCACCTACCTATACATGTATGCTCATCAGTTTCTTCAAATCTCCAACGAGACTCCAACACTTAATTAAGATTTTGATTAGAAAATGGTCTCAAAATAAATTGTTTACTTATGTGTTGTTCAATAAAAAAAAAATGTAAAGTTCTGTTTCATTTTATATCTTTAATTCCATCTCCATCCTTTGTTATACTCTAAAATGGCGTCCTAATACAAAATAATTTCCATATAAAAAAACAAAAACATTTCTAAATAAAAAGCTACACGCTTCTTTTCGTTAAAAATCGACTAACTAACTCTGACCCACTTATTTTTGCCTATTTTCTGACTCCAATTGTCATTCCCCGCCCTTTTGATGAACTGTAGAATATAATCAGAAAAATTAGAAAATGGCGTCCCTAGTTCAAAATCTCTATTTAAAAAAAACTTCGATAGAAATCCACATGCCCCACTTCCATTCCTTATTAACTGCTTTCGCTCTCATACCACGCCACATATCCATATATAATCACAAAAAGTAGAAAATGGTGTCCCTAGTTCAAAATGTCCATATAAAAAAAACTTCGATAAAAATCAACAGAAACTTAACTTTCGCATTGACAACTGGGAGCAGGAAATCTGATTGATTTGCTTGCTACTGTTCATGGGTACCTGGTTGAAATCTGTAAAATTTGCCTTAATTTGGCCTGATTTGGATGTTTCCATATCGGAAATTTTTTGGAGCCTACAAGTATGTAATCCTGAAAAATTAAAATACTATCCACAAACATTTCGTCGATATGGAAAACATCCAAATCAATGCCAGATAAAGCCAAATTTTTCAGATTTCTACCAGGTACCCATAAACATCAGCAAGCAACTCAATCAGATTTTCTGATCCCAGTTGGCAGTGCCAAAGTTAGGTTTGTGTGGATTTTTATCGAAGTTTTTTTTATATGGACATTTTGAACTAGGGACGCCATTTTCTAATTTTTCTGATTATAAGCGGATTGGGGCGTGGTGTGAGAGCGAAAGCAGTTAATAAGGAATGGAAGTGGGGCATGTGGATTTGTTTTTTTTTTTTTTCATATAGAAATTTTGAACTAGCGACGCCATTTTCTAATTTTTCAGATTCACTGCGGTTATATGGCGTGGTATGAGAGCGAAAGCAGTTAATAATTATTGGAAGTGGGGCATGTGGATTTTTATCGAAGTTTTTTTTATATGGACATTTTGAAATAGGGACGCCATTTTCTAATTTTTCAACTTAGATGCGGATTGTGGCGTGGTATGAGAGAGCGAAAGCAGTTAATAAGTATTGGAAGTGGGGCATATGGATTTTTATCGAACGTTTTTTACATGGATATTTTGAACCAGGAACGCCATTTTCTAATTTTTCTGGTTAAGTTCTATATCATATCAAAAGGGCGGGGATTGATAGTAGAGTCAGAAAATATCCAAAAATAAGTGATTCAGTGTTATTTAATCGATTTTTAACGAAAGAGAGAATTAAGTTGGTAGTTTTTTTTATGAATGTTTTTTTTTTATATCGAAATTATTTTCAACTACGGACGCCATCTTAGAGTCGAGTCTAGCAGTGTTTGATTGAGAAGAAAGCGGTTTAGAGGTAGTAGTAAAAACGATTTTTGAAGAGTAAAAAGCTATTACATTTTCATTATTTAACTTCAGTTTTTCTTCTTTTTCTAGAACTATGATCAAATAACAATAAAACTAGAAATCCGATCAAAAAAATATTTTTATTCTACATAGAAATAATAAATAAAAATATTTAGATCATTTGTTTTTTATTTTGGTTTTTATTTTTCGCAATTTTATTTTTTGTAACATTTTTGACTTAAGAATTATGTCTATCTCTTATATGCTAAACAATGTATAATTTCAGCAATTGTACAAGTTTAAAAAGATTCCTACGGTAGGTTACACACACCTGTTAATAAAAATATATATAATTTAATAAATAATTCTTAGTTTGACTTTAATTTGCTGCATATTCTTATATAATCCAAATAAATATATCAAAAAATATTTAAAATCAAAAGCGACTTTTAAAATAAATTAGATTAATCTTCAGCATTAGAGAAAAAGGGTTATGTAGGTATGTCAATCAGAACACATTAAAATTTTTGTTGAATTCTATTGAATTTGATTTGATGATTTTTTTACATGGAGTACCTACTCAATGTATTTGCATACATGTAGTTCATGATAGGAGAAAGCTGCCTGATTCTGTCTTAAAAAGTTTCAAATTCTGGATTTCTTCACATGTCCATTTCTCAAAGCATCCTTCATTGAAAGTATTCTGTCTCATTCTGCTGGGTGAGAAAAAAAAATTAAATGAAAATAAAATGGTAAGAATATGAAAAAAAAAATTAAGCTGAAATTTTTTGTTACGAATTTCAAACGGGGAGATTTTTTCAAAACAACACAGAGATATATCTATGCTGTAAAAAATGCAAATAATTAAGTTTTTATTAAAGAAATATTTAGAATCAATTTCTTGCTTCTTTTTTTTCTCCTCAAGAATCAGGTAGGTATACTTAGTCATTTTTCGTTGAATTCTTCACCTATCCTTTAATACTTAATACTTAATTTTGCACACAAACTATCCAGTTACATTCTTCTCATTATTTCGTGCGAGTGTTCATTGGTCAAAATCGGTAACAACAAAATTTAAAAAATTACGCAAAGAAATTCCGCAATAGAATTTTTCAACAAAAATACTTTTTGTCACGGATTTTCATCGGGGATGGTTCATTTGAAGCGCAATAGGAAAAGAAAAAGATGTGAATAATTTTCTTTGTGATAAACTAACCAGTTGATAAAATAGAGCAAAGAAACTCGTAGTACATGGCGCCGGGATACCTAGGATTGGTTTTCGCTTATTTCTCTTAAACCAACTGGAATATTCAACATAAACTTATATAGATATATACATGCATAATATATATATACATCAGACAATAACTTCTTATCAAAAATGTAGTCTGGATTTCTCACAGCCCACACCTGCAAAACAGCACTGTTAAAAGTGCCCACTGATATTCACTTCGCTTTTTGTAACAATTTAATGACAACTTCAGTTTTACTAAACTTCATTAAAACATTTGATTCGGTTATCAATGCCTACTGCTAAATAAATTGCGCAAAGTATATATTTTTTCTAGCTCTTCCATTAATATTAGTAGTGGTTTCCTAAAGAACGGCGACATTTAGTCTAATTGGAAAAGGATCTCCAGAGGAGCGCCCCAAGGCTCCATTCTTGGTTCACTTCTCTTTTTGGTTTTTACAAATGACCTTCCTAATGTTATAGAAGACGTAAATATCTATTTATATGCAAGACTATGTGCAAATATATATATCTAGACCAATCGCCAGCTAATAACCAGCTCCTGTTAAATCCTGCTAAATCATCGTGCTTGTTTCTCTATACTGGTACTTTAAGCTCTGCGATATTCCTAATATCTCTTTAAATGGCGTAGTGTCTGCACAAGCAAGGTAAAGAACATAGGAGTATTTTTTAATGGAAAACTAGAATGATGTGACCAAGACCAAGTGAACTATTTACAGAGGACTCAAACAATTACAGTTACTTCATTGTAAGATACTTGGGATAGCATGAATTCACTGTTTCATTACTAAAATGATAGGAAGATTTTTGTGAGCGACTTCGTTAAGCAGAACAATACCACCGTGCGTGGAAGTTTTCGTTGCATCTATCTTTTATATATAAAAAAAAAAGATGATGATAAAGAATGGATCTTTTCTTGACTAAAGTAAGAATTAATTACACAAAAAAGATATATCGAAGATGATAAATTATTTGTCAGTTGAAATATAACGAATAACAGCCTCTATACAGCCGCGGGATTGGTTAACACTAGAAGCGCCGCTGTCCCAATTTTGTCCCCTCTGCAAGTTTGATCGTCTCTAACTTTTCATTTTTTTATTTAGGTCTGTGAAACTTTTTAACTTTTACTAATTTATTGTATTTTATCATTTTTCAATGTTTTCAATTATATAACAAAAATATTTAAAGAAAAATTAAATGATTTTTTTAATAATTTGATGAAGAGTTATTGCTCTAGAGAATTGCGGGGGTGCAGGGGTGAGACGTGAGCGCCACTCCTAGCAGTCAGTTGCCAATCGATCTGCATAAATAGTGCACGTTAATGTTTTTCTAAGGGGCGAGAATTGGTATATAACGATGGAGGAGGCGTTTATTGCTATACTTGGTATACGTGGTGCGATTGGAGCCAATAAGTTCGATCTAGATTCATTATGGTCGATCAAATGGAGTAATCCTATAAGAAAAGCAATAATGTCCCATAATCGTTTTCGTGAGATAATGAAGTATCTGCGATTTGAGCACAAATATAGTACACGCCAAACACTAAATGAAGATAAGTTTGGTATGATCTCCGAAATTTGGTATGAATTTATTTTGAATGCATAAGCTTGTTATATACACGGGCCAGATATAACGATTGACGAACAACTTTTTTCTTCAAAGTACCGGTGCCGGTTTACTCAGTTCTGAGCTCTAAGCCTGACAAATATGGTCAACAATTTTCGGTAGCTATTGCCAAAGATGAAAAATATGTAATAAATGCATTTCCTTACCTTGGAAAAGATGATAATAGACTAAAAGATGAGCGTTTAGATGACTGGGTGGTGAAGAAATTGATAGACCATTACGTCAATAAAGGCAGAAATGTGGCATGTGACAACTTTTTCATTTCGCTTGCACTAACGGATTATTTGAAGTCTAAAAATACTAGTATCGTGGGCATAGTCAATAGACTGCAAAAGAAGAATTATACAGTACGCTTATTCTAATAACAGGTGATACATCTTTGACTGTTTAGCAGGCTAAATCTAATAAAAATGTGCTGATGCTTAGTACTATATATCCCGATGTAACAATAAACATTAGTTCAAAGAAAATAACTGAGACAGTGCTATTTAAATAATAATGACTAATTTATCGAATTTCATATTTAAGTATACTTAAAATTACTATGCAAGTTGTGATGATTTTTTTTTTTTTATAAAACCAAAAATGTCTGGCTGTAAATTCATAATATCTTACGTTTTTGTTTATAAGGAATAAGAATTTGATTTAAATGAATAAATAAACATGTTATAAGTAAATAACAAATAGTTTTATTCTTAATTTTCATGCCATATACTAAGGAATGATGTAATAAATATAATGGGACACATTTGTCACGGTGGCGGTTTAAAGGGGGTCATAATCTTCGGTGCTTCTAGTGTTAAATCAACAAATGCAATCCAAAGAAAATGTAGACTAATGGTAATCGGTAAATATATACATATCTCTCTTTCTACAGATCAATGGTGAGTGCGCAAGAGGTTCTAGAGAAGGCGGACAATAATGAAATGTTTGACAAAATAAAAATTGCCAATCCTGGAATACAGCAGATACCAACAAAGAAGAGGTCGTAGACGAAGACGAAATAACCACCACTACGAACACCAAAATAATTTTAAAATGCTTCTGGATTAGCTTTCAGCGCTATAGAAGAAAAATCTACTTGTTTTCCTATGAGAGGAAAGAAACGAAATTGCCATAATTCAAGAACAATTACTTATGTGTAAAAGGTATCCACGTCGAATTGCACAATTTTCTCTACAACCATAAAAACCCAAATAAGGGTGTAATTGGAACCCTTAATCTTAAATAAAAAAAAAGTTCTAAATTTGACCACATACAACAAATCAGAGAATGCACACGCAAGGATGATCTGTTTATTTCATTTGTATAAATATGTAGCTCATGACAGAAGACTCACGCTGTCATGAAAATTTCAAGAACTAACAGCCAATATGAAGTTGAAATTTGGATTGTAAGTTATTGGGTAGTTCAGACAACAACAAGGGATGTGGTAAGGTTTTCATTAAATTAATTTGTGAACGTATTATGTAACCAGGGTAACTGCAAGCTTTCACTGGCTGGGAAGAGGTTTTAACTGTCACATAGCTCTCATTTCTCACCGACAACAATACCTTTAAGGCTGAAGACTAAAGAATATCAAACTTAAGATCGTTTTCAAATCATAATCATTGGATAGTCTTCAATTAGAGCCTTCAGACCGATACTGTGAAACCATGTAGGAATCCTAGACTATGGAAGAAATTCACCCAAGTGCTTGAAGTTACACTTTCAGATATAAAATTTTTGCAGGTAATTAATGTCATTGACAAATTATATTGCCGATTCTACCTAAGTGTATAAGTATTGGCATAGTACAAGGATGACTTCAGAAGTGTAAAGAAGCCGAATTAGACGACTGACTGTAAATCCACTGAATACATTCAAAGGACTTTCCAGGATTTAGCAAAACATCATCAAAGAAGACATCATAAGAAGAAGACGTTAATTTGGCGAAGAGTTCAAATGAGACTTGGACGCAATATTCTGCTGAATCATTCAATATTTTGATGAACACTCTTTGTCTGTCTAGGCTATAAAGACAACAGTGTCGTTGGGGTTCGGAACAAATAACTCGTGGGTTAAAATCATTATAGAGCTGATACAACAACAAAAAACATCTCTTGGGTAGTAAATAGCTTTGTCCCCTACAAATTCCTACAGACATTGATGACATACTGCCTATTATGCTTCCGAAATTACAAACAACAGTAATTCTATGACCAGCAGTAGACTTTAAGACGAATTAAGTAAGTTTTTTTTTTATAAAACCGACAAAACGTTGGCATGACCAAGATAAATACTCAAAAAAAGGTAGACTGGCTGAACATAAACCCGCACTCAAACGATGTATAGTTATTGTGATATTAGGAACGTCTCCTGCCGTTATCAGTAAAATTATCGAAAATGCCTTGAATTGATTAAGCTCAGAGGTTCAGGATTTGCGAAATCTAAGCCCAGGTAAGAGTGGAAAAATACATTTCACTACAAATACACCAAGATGTTACCAAAAACTTTGCCGTACAAAAGTAGGCTCATTACACAACGGTGCAAAGTAGGTACTTGAGTAAAATAACATTTAGTCAAAAACATGAAATTCAACCAAAGTTGGTTTGTGGGATGTACACCGCTATAGTAGTACGTCACGGATCACTTATTATAGTGATGTCAGCCATAAGAAAAAGCTATTATTGGATTAAGTTTGGTAGGATTAAAAAGACTGCATGGCCGCTGTGTAGGTCTTGTGCTTAGGCTATTTCCCAGCGCTTTCAGATTGTTTTCCATTTCTTACCACAGCAGTTATTACTAGTCAACAAAATTTATTGATGTCTTCGTTTTTATTTAGGCCATCGAAAAAGGGCATTACGTCAAAAAAGTAGAATTAACGCGCGAAAATTTTCGAGCCATAATATGTTATAGGTTTTAAAAACTGATTAACTCACATACAATGCTCGCAAAAACTGAAATGGTTATTTCATGATGAAGCCTCAGCTTTCACCACACTGTATATTTTCGCCGTGCAAAAAAACCAGTGAAGCTCTATGAAGTATGCTGCTTAAACCTACACTTACTATGATGTCGAGTCATCCCTGTAAATATCCATAATCTGGTTAAGAAACAATCCTGCATTAACCTCTGACCGTCAGGTAGATTTGTTCCATCGAGCATAAATGAGTGTTGCTCAAAAGAAGAATCGAACTGATTAGAGATCAAAAATGCTCAAGAGATTCAAACCAAGTGAAAGCAATGTTCGACATAATGAGAGGTCACGACACTTGAGTTTACGAGCCAGAAGCTAAGTGTCAATCACAGCAGCAAATCCTCCCAAGCGACAATAAATCAATCAAGGCTAAGCGTCCATGGAGCAAAAAAAAGAAAAAAATATTGCCACATTCTTTGCACCTGGTTTTGAAATATCGCTTCTACTCGGACGTGTTGCTCTGAAAATAAAGCTCCTATAGGAGCCTTATATTTCACACTCCATATTGGGTAAACTCCTTACAGGTTATACTCAAGATGGGTAAAATTCTATCTGATTTGAAGTAAATTATCCACACCGGAACTTCACCCTGCCTTGGAGTTTTAGAAATGCCTAAGCTCCATTTGGAGCTAAATTTTTTACTCAAAATTATTACATCTCCTTATGGCTGATTTACATTACTCGAACATGCGATTTTACTGAGAAAGTGAGTGAGAAGGTCTTATTACTATGCACTGTTAGAAAAAAAGGAAGAGGTGATCGACTGTCAAAGCATTATTTTCCACTCTTTTCTAGCGAACTGTCACTTGTAGCATTTCATCAATGTGTCAATTGCATAAATTAAGTTGGACGTTTATGCTGAAGTGCAAATTAAGATAAAAAAAGGCACTCTTTTCAAGAACAATACAGATACAGAATACAATAGAGATAACAAAATATTCCCTTTAAAATTTTGACACATTCCATATTTACAATTTTTTTTTAAAAAAAATATTTAACCATTTTTTACAAAAAATTGTAAAAAAATGTTTAAACATTTTTTAAAAAAAAATTTAATAAACTTTGACACATTCCAGCTGATGTGCTGTGACTTTCTTCAAATATTTTTAGTTTGTGTGGGTGTAAACAATTATACTCGTACCCGCTTGTAGTTAGATGTATGAGTTTGCTGCCATAATAGCAAAATTTACTGCCATAAAATATACTTCTGGCTAGAACTTTTTATGGCTAATTATGGCAGTAAAAATTTCCCCTTCGTCAGGGAATTTGACATTTAACTCAGTAAAATGTTGCTGGATTATCTTTTGTCCTTATCGTTCTAAGGTATTTTTAGATAAGGGGAAACTACTTACTCTGTTTTCTAGAAATGTTCGAATAATGTAAATCAGCCATTAGAAAGGCAACTAAAATAGGATTTACGGAGACCTAGCGGACAGTAAGGGGAGATGGATTGCCACAAGAAATTATATTCTATACAAAGATATTTTTTTTCTGCAGGATTTTTTGTTACAGATAGTGCAATTTTTCCGCTATTACTTGGAGCATAGTTCAATACAGCACTATTTTCGGAGCAATATTTAAACTTTACTTTGCACGTACAACAGGTCATGTTCTCACATCTCCACTAAATAGTCCACCATAATCTTTTTCCCGGATGGTTTTCAAAAATTGTGTGAAATATGGTGAGCTCTTCTCAATTACAGCGATGTACGCACCATCACACAAGCTGCATCTTGGACTTTCGAGTTTTTGACCGTTTTTAAGAATGAAAAACTAATAATCATTCCATAAAAGAAAAGTTGAAAATATTTATGAACTTTTATAGACTTCTTGTGAAAAAAAAACATTTTTTATTCAACGGCCATAAAAATTGTTGTCATGAGAAAACATTAACAGACAGAAAGATCAGAAATCGAGTCTTTGAGGTTAAACTGCCAAGTAGATGACAAGCAAAATAATAGAGAAGACAGAGTAAAATTTATGGGAAAAATATGAGAAATGCACTGAACAGCAATGGTAAACTGTGTGATATTCTCTGATGAATTAAAAACAAAACATGGAGAGGAGGTTCCGTTGCTGCGGAGTATATTTCTCCTGGGCAGGACTCAGCAATAGCCTAATTATGAACATCCAAATGGATAGGTTTTATTACAAAAATATCCTAGAAACCAATAGATAGAATTCCATATGCAGTTGAAGATAGATGCCCATTGATGTTTTCAATAGTATCGAAATCCCAAGCATCACTCAAAAATTGCGTCTAATTACGACTTGAACCAGAACCACAATGAAAGGATCGATTATAGGCCTGTGTGTAATCAACGGAATTGAATCCGATTGAAAATTTGTGGCAATATAGTTAAAGGGTAATTAAAAAGGACATGGATTCTACAACTAGATGCAGCTCTATGAAAAATAAAAATTGAGAATCGTTGAAGATCCCAACGGAAACCATGATGAAATCGATGGCAAAAAGGTTTGAAGCTGTTATTAAATAGAAACGGGGGGTTTTTTTTTTTTTTAAGAAATATTATTTTTGCGATTTTTTGTGGGGTCGTTGGGAGAGAGGTCTAAATTTAAGTCTGAGGGATAATGCAGCCTCAGCATAGTCCGGCACCTTGAAAAAAGAGTGTACCACTTTTTTCTTTAAATTTCTTGCTTCCCAATTGAGTTAGCACAAAATCTAAAGAAGACCAAATGTGCGTTTTCCGAAAATCAGGAATGCAGTGTTTGAGCATTGCGTTACCCTCCCGGATATCAATACTCTACTTGAAAATGACGAAATTTACAACGACGAAGAAGCCAAAGAGAATGAACATAAAGAAGTTACAAAATCGATTGATAACATTCCCCAAGACCACTCAAAATATCGCCAGCTCCGGATCCCTTGCAAGGTCTCAGTAGGCACTAAAAATCTCCTACGGATTAGATTATATTGAAAATAACTTCCTATTGAGTAATTGCTTCCATCTAGTTTTCATTTGTTTTCGTTTTATGTTCTAGTGCTTAATTTTAGAATTCTTACAATTTCTTTCCTGAAGATGGAAGTTAAATTCTAATTCAGAAATACTAATGCTTTCTTACCCTCTTTCCATGTCAAAAAAAAAAACTAAAAAAAAAAAAAACTAAATAAATGTATTCAATAACAACTTTTTGTGTATAGATCGCAATGTAATAGGATTTCCCTTAATAAATTTCATATTCCATTGCAATAGAAATAAAATAAAAAGAAAACCCACAAACATAACGCGTAGTCAAATTCTACATGGTTATAGCCCATATTTTGGACGCATATAAACTTATAAAATTGTCAATATTTTGAGTAGACAAAGCGAATTGGTTGATGTTAGTCAATCAACATTAATGATTCTTGGAAAATACTGGTGAAATTTATCAAAGGATTCATATTCCTATACATATACGTCAGCATAAATTCATAAAAAAAGGAATATTAAGATCATATGAGCGAAATAACAGCGAGAAGATTTTTTTTATATTAAGTAGCAGCAAGTTTTGAACGACGATATTGCTCTGGTCTATATAGGCTCTCACGATGGATGCAATCTTATATTAAATCAACTTGCCTGGATAAATAAATGTCAACATTGTCTCCGCATAAACATAGATATACGCATGTCCTTGAGAATACCAGGAAGATCATTAATAAAAATGCAAAATAATAAGGGCCTCAAAACAGGTTCTTGAGGCATGCTACTATTAATATTTAACTAGATCAAGTGTTTTCAGCATTAGATTTGCTGAGTATAGGCTCGCTTAAAAAATTCCTTATAAATTCACTGGGTGATTTGGAAATACAAAAATTCATGTATAAGTAGTTCAGTCAGAAGCATTTGCAAGATCGAGCAGTACATTGAGGGCCGTTAAAATTTCTCAAGTACGACCGCAACATGTTGCAGTAATTTTAAGATTTCTTTTTGTTAGCTACAAGGAACCACGTGAAAAAATTTACGAGAAAGATGCACAATAACTGACCATGCTATTATCAAACGAAGAAATTTTGAAAATTTTATCATGAATAATGTTGTAGATGAGTGGACCATAATTCCGTGCCTTCGGTACAAGGAACAGTAAACCTATACGACATCAAATATTAAATATATTGCAGATCGAATAGTGGTTCAAATACAGTCTACGGAGGTATGAAATTCTTATGTGTATAATGCTGTCTAAAATAGCTTTAAATTAACAAAGTACCTGCACTCAGAGAAGTTATCACATATAGTAACTCGCACTTATCTTGACCACATAGAAATTATGTGGCCAAAATTAACTATAAATCTCTTACAACTAATGGGAAAATATTTAAATTTGAAAGATTTCAATAATTAGTCCAACGTGAAAGAAACTATAAAATTTTACTAGATAAGTCTTATTTCAATGTGATGTTTTTCCAAATCCAATTCCAAATCCCATTAATGCGATAGGGAGGCTTATAAATTTATAATGTGCATAAACGAGGGAGAAGAATGTAGAATTTATAGTTATTCCGATTAAAGCAATGTGATGCCATTTAAAAATAATGTTGCGCAGAGCAGTGAGTTGTGATATCTTGTAATTTCTATAGAGTTTCATATTCTTCTAATATGAAAAGTAGTAGATTATAGGAGGGATGCGCTTAGAGATTGATTTTCAATGTGATACTTTGTCATTTTCGATCAGTCACCGCGAGAGCATGTTGCTTGATTTTGTAATAAATTTGTTATGTATGTTTTATTGAGACTTACTTAAGCCGCATTATTATTGAAAGAAATTTAATACAGATAAGGACTACAATTCAACTTTTTGGAATCCGTATAACTTTGGTTGATCCTGATACAAAACCATGACGTAATATTGAATGTAATGAAATTGTTGTTGATAAAATCACAATGAAAATTACTCAATTTTACCACCTTGGATATTCTATCCATTTCTTGTTCTCGTTCCATGGCTCTCGAGATATCTTGTTTATAGATGGATGGAGTACAGTGGAGCAGTCAAACCCATACATATGCAACACTGTTTTCAAAAAGGCGACAAAAATAATGAAAATGGTCATAGATCCTTTTAAGTCAATATGACTTTATTATATTTAATGTGAGATCCGCAAGATTTAATGTGAATAAACTGATAGAATTTACTATGTGAACTATGATCAAACATTATGATAATAGTGAGATAATATATTTTTAAAGGAGGCACATATGCATATAATACTTTAAAGAGTATAAAACTTATATTTTATCATATTAACTTTTAATGTGTTCGACAATTGAAAGAATGTAGTGAAATAGTTAAAGCAATATGCATAGTGTCCCATTCTTTTAATACAGTCTATTACTATAATGGGGCCCACCATAGTGACTAAAAATAATATGAAAACTGTTAAAATCTGATTAAATTTATACTTAAATTTGTCTGAGTGTGGAGACGACAGCGCTCTCAGTAACTGTAACTGAAGATAAAGACCTGGCTCCACTGAAGCATTAAACCATAGGTATCTAAGCAAAAAAAATCTTGGTAAAAGTTAATGCGTCCTAACCAGTGGAAGATCTACTACCGACAGGAGTTCTTCAACATACCTACTCTAAGTAATTTAGAAATTTTGAGAATACTAAATCATAAAAGACCACAACTTTTCGTAAATTTCAAGCATGCGTAAAACATTGAGATGAATTTAATTAGGAAAATAGGAGTACTCCGAAAAATAGCATCCACGGTAATATGTATGTACATCCGAGTGCTTTGAATTCACCAAAATATCTTAGGTAGGAAAAATGTTATAATGTGACCGTAACAATATACTTGAAAATAATGAAAACTGGGAAGTTTTAGTAAAGTTGAACCATAGGTTCTAAGTAAAAAATTGGAAAATACCTGAATCTGGCTAGATCGAACGAATTCCAAAATAATGGAAAGACTCGAAGATTGCAAAAAAAATGTCCATGTAGACTCTTTAAAGGTTGACGGACATCTATATAACGAATTGCGTATATTGAATAGTTGAACAATGAAGGAACGTGGGAAATCCCATCCAATCATAGTGATGATGATGATGCTGGAAATAATTTGAAGTTCTTGCTAAGTATTGAGATGGATATTAGAAGTTTCTTCAAATTTTGCAATTGATAACATTTTGTTCCGCTTTTTTGTTCTTATCCTAATCTGAAATATTACAAATGACGATAACTGCCTACTTATACATACATATATACGAATACGGTATCGTGATGTTGATAATTTTCGGAAAATTACATTAAGGTAAATATGTACCCATGTAGGTATGCTTCGTATTTGTTTAATAAACTTTAATTTTAAATTAGGTAATTATGTTTTCATAAATGATTAGTTATTAACGTCTTCTCATTCTTAGGATTTAGGATAAAAATGCGACCTAACGATGTAGTGCTATCGGAAATCGGAAGTTTCTTGAAATTTTGCAATTGATAACATTTTGTTCCGCTTTTTTGTTCTTAATATTACAAATGATAATAGCTGCCTACATACATACATATATACGAATACGGTATCGTGATGTTGATAATTTTCGTGAAATTACATTAAGAAAAATGTGTACGCATGTAGGTATGCTTAGTATTTGTTTAATAAACTTTAATTTTAATTTAGATAATTATGTTTTTATAAATAGATATTAACGTCTTCTGATTCTTAAGATTTAGGATAAAAATGCGACCTAACGATTTACTGCAATCGAAAATTACAATGATTCATTTTTATGTATACAAATGTCTGCTTACCTGCCCATTAAGGTCAGCCTATTCGTTAAAATTCTTTTATGGATTGATTTATAAATCTAACTTGCATTAGTAATGTATTTGAAATTCAGCCGTTAATATTTATATTGATTAGTGACAATTACGTTCCACCTTAGATTAATCAATCTCACCACGAGCGAGACATGCCGCTACTAAAATAATGTGATTAGCTACAGTAGTGAAAGTTTTAAAAATGAGTTACGAAAAAAAAACAAAAAAAAAAATCTTATAAAGCAATTCAATATTCGTTTAGGGCAGATGATTTTCTAATTTGGATACTCTTGGAGACATCTACCGTTTATCATGACAATAAGAGAATTCTTGCTGTCGAGTACTCCACGTGGAGCAGAGCAGTCACTTGATAGACGCATACCCGTTTGGTAAAAATGAATTGACAGCGAGAGAGAGAGAGAGAGAGAGAAAATACGAAGCAAACACGAAAAACCATAAATCGAAAATAATACGAAGTACAAAAAGAACAGAATATTCTCACTTTGCTTGTAGATGTTAGGGAAAAACAAAGTACTTTTTTATAATAACAAATTGCATCTACAATTGCAAATACATTTGAGTACAGTTGCTAAAGGTCCATTGCGCTTTTAATTCGCGGTCAAGTGGGATAGAATTGGATATCGATACATCCCCCTCAATAACTCTTTAATTGCCGACTTTAGTGCATAGTCATAGAAACGAGTAATTGTACGTTTACAAATATTTACTGAATTTTAAATTTAATATGAGACAGCAAAAGTCAACCATCGCAGATCGCAGTCGCAATTGCATTTAAGATAGCACGAGTGTATGATAGTAGGTATCATTTCAAATCAACGTTATAAAACCGGACTACCAATATTGAAGCAAAAGGGCGATGAAAATCTTGCGCTCTTGCCGAAAAGAAAGCAAATCTGGCCGCAGAAGTGTTAAAATTGAATTGCTAATGGAGACCTGTCATAAAGATTATACATACTTATATGCAACCCTATAGGCAAGTAAAATAATTGGGAAAAAGTAGCTTCAACTTTATGTTGATAACGTTTACTAGTTAAAATACTAACAAATAGAAATAGCAATTTCGTGAAGAAATTTAATTTAATGCTGACTAAATTACTATGAGGACACACTTGTACTGATTTTCAAAGCGATATGAAATTTCATAAATAACCATTTAAGGAGGTTTTGTCATACCTACATACATACATATATCAAATAAAATTTTATTAAATTTATAGCCGAAATGTTATCTTGCAAGATCATGAGAAAAAGTCGAATCTGAAATAAATATAAATTGTACTAGAAAATCGAAAAACTTTTCTGAAAGAAATTTATACAAAAATCTTGATTTCATTGAGCCACGAAATTTCTCATTTCGATACCCCCCCCCCCCCCCCCCCAGCGGAGCTATCTATTGGCAGAAGTAGGTATATCACTAGGTCAGAAAAAAAAAATAAATCGAAATATGCCTGCCGCTATCAATTGCTATATTTTGTAATTCTAGACCTTTCACTCTTGTATAACTTGTAGAAACAGCATATAACAAAAACCATGAGATCAGATCATTCATGACCAAAAGCATTTCTTTTGGTAAAATTCTGTTCTATACTGCGCTTATGCTTAACCGAAATATTCGTCAAGCTAAGTAGTAGTGCATGTGCATCTTTTCATTGGCTGAAATTTATCTATGGTGTGCATTTGTAAGTGTTTAACATTTCTAAACCCGTCCCGATGCCAGAAATTTTATCTTGATAGAAAAACGCGCTCTCAACCGACAAGAAAAGGGCGGAACATGCAGTAATTTAATTATTTTCTATTTTTGTTTCTTTTTTATACATACATAAATATTTACCAACTTCTTAGATGCCATTGTTAGGTAGGGAAACTTCGTCAGCTGGGTTAAGTTACTAAAAGCATGATTTCGTCAAACAAAAATATTTCCCATTGCAATTTCCTCTACACCTTTTCAATATCAGTCACTAACTCACTATCATTGCCACCACTATAAATTATGTAAACGAAATGTCTACGCCGGCCGTATCATTTCCAACAAATTTCATCTCATTTTCTCTTGTATATTTGAAAGAAACAGCAAATATCAGGCGATCAGCAAATTTCAGATAATTTCCACCCGAAATATAAAATTAAGTTCTACTGCGCATGACCGAAATGTTTGTTAAATGAAGTAGTTAAGTTTTTTGTATTTTATTAAAAATGAAATGAAGCATGAAATTTTACGGAAGAGGAGAAGGCAAAATGGATAATTTTGTATATTTTCTATTTCTCTCTCTTCTGACGAAATATAGAATTGTAGAAGAGAATAACTTTCGATGTGCATTTTATATAGGTATTAACAAATGAAATCAAGCAACCTTATTAATTTTTTGAAGAGGAGAAGGGAAATATGAAGATTATCATTATTTTCTTTGTTTCTCTCTTTGCCAGTGCAGACAGCACAACTAGACCCATTGAAATGGTGACAGACAGAATTTAAAGGCAATTTTAGAGGGGGAATATTTACATTTTCATCCTGATCTGTTTATTTTCGGTTTTTCATTTTCATATGATTTAAAGATTATTTTAAACTCTTTTGCAATTTTAGCTAGTGACGAACGTTAATTGGGAACTAGTAAATTTAGCTAGGTAGGTACCTACATAATTATTTTATATTAAAGCAAGAAAAACTAGATCAAAAACTTGGCATAAACTTGAAAAAAAAAAATGAAAAACTTAGAAAAACAATAGCGTCCTATTGAGTTATACGTTCTCATTGTGTGGATTCGATAAAAGCTTTGAATTTTCCAAATATTAAATATATATTTCAGTACATAGTCATCACAGTGCACGATTTCAAGTTTCTACCTATTACTAACCGAAAACATTTTCTTTCAATTTTACAACCCATTTTCATTTCGAAAGAACTTTTCTTCTGCTTTTTTCGTGACAGGTAAGTATCTACATATAAAATTTTTCTTCTTCATAACAATTTACGGAATAAGTAAATGTATCTTGCCTACTCATCTCTCCTACCCACACCGTACGGAAGAAGACCTAAGATTTTAGTGTACCTACATATTTTTGTAAATATTTTTATTTAAAAACTTTTTTATATCTATGTAACTCTCAGAGACCAAGAGAAAAAAAAAACAAAAACAGAATCTCAAGCATTGGAAAAATGACCCCGTAGGTAGGTACCTTACCATAAATTTTAAAATTAACACTTTTACTTGCTTAGAATAGAATTTATCGAAAAAAATTTATTTAACAAACACTTATTTGTTAAGCAAGCTGTGAGTAACCATTGTTTTCAAGACTAAAGCCTGAAAAACAATACGATGCAGTGCAGTGTTTGACAATCATTTTTTGAAGATTTCATATCTAAATTTTTTGTATTCTAGATTCATTATTTTGAGAAAAACTCTACCCATTTTTCTTCTAATGTCATTTTAAAGTTAGTTAATTCATTTTTAATTGAAGAATTCCTCTATTCTTTAGTATTTAACAAACGTCAACTGATGCTGTGTGCAGTGTTTTAGAAATTAGCCTAAAAGCTGCAGTGCAGTGCATGTGACTTGCCACATGCTATTACATGGGCTCTAAATTTTAATGCAGTGCAGTGCACTGCACTGCATCGTATTGTGTTTCAGCCTTAAGGTGAAAATCACTTTACCAGAACCAACCAAACTTTTTTTTCCGGTGTTTCCAATATTTTTCCCGATAGTCAAAGGAAATATTCTTTATTATATTTATAAAACTAGGATAGAATTGATTTATGATCCGAAAATAAAAGTTAGAATTAAAAAAGATAGAATTGGTCTAAGACCAATTCTTATGATACCCAAGATGAATGCCTGTTTGTAATTTCGTATGGTCAATCCATATGCGCAAGTTTAATTTTTGAATTGGTTCTTCAATATATCTCTAGAATGATTCGTCGAACAGCAAAAATGATTATAACCAATTTTGTAGGATTTCATATTCTGAAGAACTTTTCAGTACACCAAAACCGTATAGGACTGATCGTTTTAACAGGATACGTAAAAATTATATGGCAACACCAAGAAGTGGTTGCCCGATTGCTACGAAGGAGTTACCCGATTTGTCCCATTTTCGAATTTAATTTCACTTTATTTTTTTAAAAGGAAAGTCCATATGTAGAATTTCAGCTCTGTAAGTAGACGCGTTCTCGAGTTATCGTGAGGATGGTCAGACAAACGGACGGACAGACGGACATTCAAAATTCAAGATAACTTTTAATGTTATACGCGTGGGTGCCCAAACCATTTTGCTCTACCATAATTATGTCGAAGTGTTACAAACGGAATGACAAACTTAGTATACTCTTTAAATTTCATCTAGGGTATAAAGAGGACCATTAATAGCTGGCGTAACTCCGAATCAATTATTTGTTTTTGTTTTTGTTTTAAATACATACAGCGGGTTTTATGCATACATATGCATTAATTTTCAAAGTTATCCCTATCCCGTGTAAAATTTTAATAACTAAATTAAATGACTAACAATGATTTTCCGTAAATTATTTTTAATTACCTAATGCTGATGATGGTTCTATTATGATAATGTTGCACAGCTAACCAGAATACCTTGCACTGGAAGAAACGGTACTACTCCAGGCAAGCTATCGATGCATGCCATGAATGTAGCCATCTTCAGTTGTTATAAAATGTTTTTCAGATGGGTAATTATAATGAGCTTGTCCTGAAAAGAAAATGAGAAATTTTTTATTTATTGTCTGGAAGTAGGCTTTAATTTCATTATGATGATTTGTGCAAAAAAAAAAATGACTGTGTCCATTTACATATACATACATAAACATATACAGAAAAAAATGGGAGAAATTTTACATATAAAATAAGGAAACTCAATATCGCGTATATATACTGCAAAGAGTATCAATCATGGCGTTTTGAGAGCTCGAATACACAGTGCCGGATCTAGACAGTTTTGAGGGGGGGGGGGGAGGCACAGACGTTTATTGCCGCCCCTTCTAACAATAATCTTTACATTGGGCAAATTTTATTACAGTTCCTGGATATACTAGGCAACATATGTATATGATAGATGAGCTATTATATACTGCATACTGGAACTAGAATCAGAATAGTTAAAAAACAAATTGAACTTAAAACAATAATGATAGTTAAATAAAACGAACTTGAAATTAAAAAAATATTAAGTTAGATCTATTATAGATCTCAGTTGTCGTTTGAATCTCAAACTGTTTTAAAATAACTGGAAAGTAAAAAATCGTATCATTACAAATACACTTTATTTTATTAACACAAAGAATACAAATTAAAAATTTTAATTTTTTTAGAGATTAGTTTCTTATTTTAGCCGATTTTTAGTATGAATCTTCACGGCTAAAACAACTAAAATTTGAGACGGTTTTAAAAAAAACTCTGGGTAGGAATTCTGGCGTACTGTGGTTCAGGTTGAAAGGATTTAGCCGGATTCAAAGGATTTAACTCTGGCTAAAATGGCTATATTTAAATAGTATAAAAATATTTTTCTGGCAACTATGTGCTTGTGCCTACCGTCTTATATTCTAACCACATTCCAAATAGGATTGGTGGATGATGGGGAACATAGGGCTGCCAGCCACCTTACTAAATCTGTACAATTTTTGAATTCATTTAATATATGATACAAAGGTACAATTTGAGAATTTAGCGGAATTCTTAGTTTAATTAGCTTACAGAGGCTTACAGACTTAAATCTAATAAAAAGTAAAATTATTGACTGTATAACTATAAGCACAATTTAAAGTATGATGTCAGCAAAGGAGCTTTTAGATTCCGGAAAGAAGACTGAAGTGTGAAGTATGGTCTGAAAAAATTTTCCACATCTTGTAATTAGAATTTTTCTCGTTTACTTATGAGTTCAGAAGTCCATCGAATTGCCGCTCCCTTAAAACTAGCACTCAGGGCAAGTGGCTTCGCACACCCACCTCCCTCCCCCCACCCTTTGCATAGAACCAACCCTTGCTACAGCTTTTTTTCATCAAAAATACTTTTTGTCACCGATTTTGATCGGGGATGGCTTATTTGAAACACAATAGGAAAAGAAAAAGATGTGTATACTTCTCTTTCTGATAAACTAACCAGTTGATAAAATAGAGCAAAGAAACTGGTAATGCAGAGCACCTGTTAAATCCTGCTAAACACGTAATTTAAGCTCTGCTGGTATTACTAATTCTCTTTAAACGGCGTAGTGTCTACATAAGCAAGGTGAACAATCTAGGAAGTAATTTTTAATGGCAAACTGGAATGATGTGATCAAGTGAACTATTCTCCGTAAAACATTTACGGCGGACTCCAAGACTTACAGTTACTTCATATTTCGTTAGGATACTTGGGATAAAATACTTCACCTTAGACATGCTCTGTTTCATTACTAAAATGACAGGTAGGTTTTTGTGAGCAACTTTGTTAAACAGAACAATACCACCGTGCGTGGAAGTTTTCGTTGCATCGATCTTTTATATATAAAAAAAAAGAAGATGATAAAGAATGGATCCTTTCTTGACTAAAGTAAGAATTAATCACACACAAAAGATATATCGAAGATGATAAATTATTTGTCAGTTGCAATGTAACGAATAAAAGACTCTATATAGCCGCGGGCTTGGTTAAATCAGTAAATGCTATCCAAATTTAGTATTGCAGAGGTCTATGAAGAACGAAAATGTAGACTAATGGTAATCGGTAAATATATACATAGACAGATCTACATTCTACAGATCAATGATGAGTGCGTAAGAGGTTCTAGAGAAGGCCGACAATAATGAAATGTTTGACAAAATGTAAATTGCCAATCCTGGAATAAAGCAGATAACCAACAAAGAAGCAGTCGTAGCCGAAGGCGAAATAACCATCACTACAAACACCAAAACAAATTTGAAATGCTTCTGGATTAGCTTTCAGCACTATAGAAGAAAAATCTACTTGCTTTCCTATGAGAGGAAACAAACGAAATTGCCATAATTCAAGAAGAAATACTTATCTGTAAAAGGTATCCAGGTCGAATTGTACAATTTTCACTACATCCATAAAAACCCAAATGAGGGTGTAAGTCTGGAACCCTTAATCTTAAATAAATCAGACATCAAATTAGAAAATGCACAGGCAAGGGTGATCTGTTTATTTCCTTGTACAAATATGTAGCTCATGACAGAAGACTCACGTTGTCATGAAAAGTTCAGGAACTAACTGCCGCTATAAAGTTGAAATTTGCACTGTAAGTTATTGGGTAGTTCAGAAAACAACAAGGGATGTGGTAAGTTTTTCATTAAATTAGTATTCGTGTTATGTAACCAGGGTAACTGCAAGATTTCAATGGCTGGAAAGAGGTTTTACCTATCATATAACACTCACTACTCACCGACAATAATACCTTTAAGGCTGTAGACTGGAGAATATCAAACTTAAGATCGTTTTCAATTCATAATCATTGGATAGTCTTCAATTATAGCCTTAAGACCGAGACTCTGAAACCATGTAGGAATCCTAGACTATGGAAGAAATTCACCCAAGCCTTTGAAGTTACACTTTCAGATATAAATTCCTTGCAGGCAATTAATGTCGCTGACAAATTATAATTTCGATTCTACCTGAGTGTAACTATTGGCATAGTACAAGGATGAAGTACAAGAAGCCGAATCAGATGAATGACTGTAAATGCACTGAATGCATTCAAAGGACTTTCCGCGATTTAGCAAGACATCATCAAAAGAAGACGTTAATTTGGCGAAGAATTCAAATAAGATTTGGACGCAATTTTCTGCTGGAATATTTTGATGAACACTCTTTGTCTGTCGAGGCTATAAAGACACCGGTGTCGTTTAGGGCACGGATCAAATAACTCGTGGGTTGAAATCAGCTCTATAAATACAAAAAAAAAAACGTCTCTTGGGTAGTAGACAGTTTTGTCCCTTATAAATTCCTATAGACATTGCCTATTATGCTCCCGAAATTACAAACAAGAGTAATTCTATGACCAAAAGTATACTTTAAGATGAATTATTTTTTTTTATAAAAACCGACAAAACGTTGGTATGACCAACAGAAATACTCAAAAAAAGCTAGACTGACTGAACATAAATCCGTACCGAAACGATGTATGGTTATTGTGATATTAAGAACGTCTCCTGCCGTTATCAGTGAAATTATCGAAAATTTCTTGAATTGATTAAGCTCAGAGGTTCAGGATTTGCGAAATCTAAGCCCAGGTAAGAGTGGAAAAATACATTTCACTACAAATACACCAAGATTTTACCAAAAACTTTGACGTAAAAAAGTAGCCTCATTACACAACGGTGTAAAGTAGTAAAATAACATTTGGTCAAAAATATGCAATTCAACCAAAGTTTGTTTGTTGGATGTACACCGCTTTAGTAGTACATCGTCTGATTTTGATCCACGGATCACTTATTATAGTGGTGTCAGCCCTAAGTAAAAGTTACTAGTGGATTAAGTTTGGCAGGATAAAAAAAACTGCATGGTCGCTGCGTAGGTCATGTGGTTAGGCTATTTCCCAGCACTTTCAGATTATTTTCCAATTCTTACCACAGTAATTATAAGTAAAAAAAAAGTTGTTGTTGTCTTCATTTTTATTTAGGCCGTCAAAAAAGTAGAATTAACACGCGAAAATTTTCGAGCCATAATATGTTATAAGGTTTAAAAATTGATTAACTCACCTACTCGCAAATGATGAAGCCTCATCTTTCACCACACTGTATATTTCTCAGCTTTCACCACACTGTATATTTTCGTCGTCCAAAAAACTATTGAAGCTCTATGAAGTATGCTGCTGAAACCTACACTTAATGGGATGTCAATTCATCCCTGTATATATCCATAATCTGATTCAGAAACAATCCTGCATTAACCTCTGACCGTCAGGAAGATTTGTTCCATCGAGCATAAATGAGTGGTGCTCAAAAGATGAATCGAATTGACTAGAGATAACAAATGCTTAAGAGATTCAAACCAAGTGAAACCAATGTTCGACATTATGACAGGTCACGGCACTTGAATTTACGAGCCAGAAGCCAAGTGTCATTCTCAGCAACGGATCCTCCCAAGCGACAATAAATCAATCAAAGTTAAGTGTCCAGGGAGCAAAAAAGAAAAGAAAAGAAAGAAAAAATATTGCCTCATTCTTTGCACCAGGGCGTGAATATCGCTTCTACTCGGACGTGTTGCTCTAAAAATATAGCTCCTTTTGGAGCCTTATATTTTAAACTCCTTATTGGTTAAACTCTTTACAGGTTATACTCAAGATGGGTAAAATTATATCTGATATATTATCCACACCGGATCTTTACTCTGCTTTGGATTTTTAGTAACGCCCATCTCAATTTGGAGACTTACATACAGGAGTACCAATCAAATATAAATAATTAAATTAAAAGGTTTAATACTGAGTTAGTACTCAACCAGTATTTTGAGCAAATAATGTATGATATCGAACTACTAAACGAACACATAAACGATATTTCAGAATCGATAATTCTACCCAAGTTAAACATTATTTTAGAACATATCCTATATCCTGAAGAGATATTCTGCATTCATGAACTATTTAAAGAACAAAATATCGATATCCCGTCGGATGATAACATTTACGAAATTATAAAATTGCAGGCTTTCTATAACGGTTCTGAATTGCTATTTGTTATCCAAATCCCCATCCTATCGAAACATGCTTTTTCCTTTTACCTTTTAAGAGAACTTCCAATCAATCATAATAATACAAGATACTGTCCCAAAATTTCTCTAAAGGATACAGAAGCAGATTCATGTGTGCCCAATATCATAAGTAACAGAAAAGCAGAGTGCAAATTAATCGAGGATGATATGGAGGAAGGCATAAAAATGTTGCAGCCCAATCTACTACTAATTATCAGCCAAAATGCAACATTAGATGAAAAAACTTGCGACTCAGTTATACAGAATAAAGTACTAAAAGGAGTCACTCTCATCAACTACAATAACTGTAATATAAAAATTAACAACATTACGTATTAGAGTAAAACAGCAACGTACTGGGATTTAGTTCAAGTCATACATACATCCTATAATGAAGTCAACAGCAGAAGATTAAGCCTGAAAAAATTAAATAATTGGACCATAGAGAATACGGAAGCAATCAAGATATTAACTCAATAAGCCAAATCGTCCGAAAGCCGATACTTAATTATAATCCTTTCCAGTCTATGCATAATGATCACTTACTGCAGCTATAAAATCTATAAACAATTAAGGAAAGGACCCGAAGTACAAAACCTTCAAGTTATCCTCTATACCAGCGAAAGTGGACGAACCAGAAGATCGCTCAGATGGCCTTCGCTTCATTCTAAGGAGGGAGGACTTACGTCCCCGACTACACGTGCCAAATAAAACCTTGCGAATTACCATAAATTACATCATTTCTACCTTATCCTAAATTTCATTTCCCACGACTAATAAAATTTGTGCATAAACCTACTCTAGATGATAAAGCATTTCATAAATTCTAAAATGTAATTAAACACTTTTGTTTCTCTGTAAACGGCTTAGTGTAATCGAACACTTGTTTTTCTGAAGCGAGACTTCTTTTCACACGTCTGAACTGTTTCCGCCAAAAGACTAAAAGCAAATTTAGTGAAGTTACTAATTTTCAGTTTTGTACGGAGGTTGATTGGAATCGGTTATCGTTTTGTAAATAAAGTTCTTCTCAATAAAAAGATCTATTCTGTTTTCTTAAATTATTGTTTATTTTTTCAATTTGGTTTATTAAGGATTATTACTCGAGCAAGCATATCATTTCTACATGCAAGTTCGGATAATTTGTTCAGGCGGCATTTTAAATTTGGTTCCCATGGCGTGTGGTTCACGAGCCAAACTATTTAGCTCGGACGAGCTCGCGCCAGTACGCGTCCTGACGTGTGTTGGCCCGAGCTGATTTGCAGCATGGTGCCATTTTTTTATTAAATATCCATTCTAAAAGGCCGCGTGAAGCCATTATCGTAGTTTTTTGCAGCCGCTTTTAAATGAAAAATTAGGCTCGCGCAGTCACGGGCACGCTCACGCCGCATCCTAACAGAGCGGCAAGATGAAGGCTCGGCAAAGCCCATCTTGTATAGGTACTACCTCAGAATTCTGTTCGTCTAAGGAGTAGGAACTCCTTTGTTTATGCTCCAGACGTGTCAATAAACTTTTCTGCTTGACAGAGTCTTTGAATCCTTTCAATAAATAGCTCTGAGGTAGCACTTTGAAGTGCCACAAAATGGTCCTGGTCCGACAAAGGGAGTTTCCGCTCTTCGTTCGGCTAGACGGTCAGCAATTTCATTGCCTTTATGGCCCTCATGTCCAGACACCCGCATAAGGATAACTTTATTTCTCATTGATAAATTTTTAAGGGTTTGCAGATACTTCCAGCCTATACTTAACTTAATAGTCAAGGATTTTAAGGCGTGGAGAGCGGCTTGACTGTACGGAAGGATATTAATGGTTCAAGCATTTATGGCTCTATAAAGCAGGTATTTGAGAGTTCTTCTATGGCCATTACTTCGGTTTGAAATACTCTATACATTACGGCTTTTGCGGAGAAAGTCGATGTATATAAATTCCTCATGAGCTAGGATTATCTGATTAAATTGCGTAGAGTAGATACAAGAATACAAGAATAATTGCGATTTAAAAAGCAAATTTCATTGCAATATTTTCAGACCATCACTATGGATAAGAGTTTCGAAGGATCATTAGGATGTACCTAGCTAGCCTAATGAATGTATCCTGTGCAGAAACATGACAAAGTAAAACGAGAATTACTTTGGTGATGTGGTCTAATTAAGGAAGGTTGTGACTGGAATGATGTTGAGAATGCAGTGGTGATATAGAGAGGTGTGGGGAGGTTTGAAATACCCATAGTATATCTAACTAGTTACTTAGACTTTAGGGGCGACTAAATGTCATTTTACTATGCAAAGGCAAACCCGTCAGTTAGATCATGGTCTGAGTCTAACAAAATAGAAGAGACCAATTTCCCAGAAATTCTAAAGAAATATGTAGAATCAGCAAAAGCAGAACAAATTTAAAGCATTCCACTTTCCCACACTTAAATAATTTCAAACTTAAAATATTTAATTTCCCACAGTATAACTACGATCTAATTACAGCTTTGCCCAACATATTTCTTACGAATTTATCTTGCCTCGCCATTCTTAGCGATCAGATTTCATTTTGTACGTGACAAATATGTAAAGATGATTTGTAGATAATTATTATGAACGAATAACTAAGTTAGTCTAACTTAAGTTTTGACGCAAAAGGTTTAGCAAAAGCTGACCACGGTTACAAAAGTAATAAAATTATTAAATAAAGGTACATCAAACTAAAGATTGTTTTTTATTTTATTTTTGGAACCCGAAAGATTTATCTAATTCGTGTGGACGCAAGATCAGACAGAGGTCTATACATGTTTGTGAAGGGTCATTTGATAGAGTTGGTCAAGCCTAATATTCTTCAAGAGACATATTCATAACGTCACCAAGAGGTTACTGATAACAGAAAAAAACAAAAACGAAAATAACTATGATAATCTAAATCAAAAGTAGGGCACTTACGGTGTAGATAGAAGATCCTGTTCAGAATATGAAAGTTATAATGAAAATGCCGACTCTAATTGAGTGGGAGTGCTCTAAAAACCTCCACAAAAGAATCCCCTCACTTTCGACACCGAGTACATCAAGATCGACAAAACTGATCATACTTATATTCTTAATTCTGAAGTTGAGCGCATAGGCACTCAAGGGACGAATTAAGGCTTTTTATAATTCTTCGATAGAAAAGACTAATCTAGTTGATCAACGTTTGAATATTGCCACACGCTACTATTTTGAGCAACAGCAGACCCGTAATAATTCCAGAAAGCCTACAACTTAAAAAAAAAAGTTCATTTACATTTGAAACTTATTTTCATGTTGAATTTTTCATTCAAAATTCTTAAAGTTTTAATGGCGAGGGTATTAAGCCTATAACTTTTCTCCATGGCAAATATTTCATAATTCGGGGAACACGTTAACCAGAACATCGGATAGTCCATGAATATGTTGTACATAAATGACAATTTGTATTATCAAAGTAGCCTCGTGTCAACAACATGGAGTATCACATAGTTTTCAAAGGATCTCAATCATCATCAACCATCCCTCAAAATTTATACTAAATTTAGGGTAATAAGGCTAAGGACTTTATGTTCAGCTAAGTTTTTCTTCCACTCATTAACAGGCAGATAGAAATTCTACTTAAAATATTTCTCAACTTCCTTGTAAAAAGGTAAATTAAATTTATCGTAAATTGTTTGTAGATGCTAATTAGAATCCTTGTCAACTTTTGAACGAATACTCATTCACATTTTTAAGAATCAAGGCCATTTTAAAAGGATTCAAAATGCGCTTTAAATCCAGAATTTGATAAATCGCATTCAAGCGATTTTTGGTAGTGTAGGTGCTTTAAATGGTGAACTGAATTACATCTTCATACGAGTATTACTATCTTGTGGATTACTGGCTTTGATTAGTAGAACAATTGAAAAAATTAGTGTGAAAATAAATTTTGTTGCAACCACAATGGGTTCAAGCGAAATTAGGTTGTAATATAGGTAGAAGGTAGGCAGAAGAAGAGCAGAATGATGATTATGCAATAATTTCTAATAGAACTCGGGTGAAATCTTTGCATTTTAATTTTACTACCGTTAAAAAAAAAAGTAGAATGACCACCAGGTTGAGCTAAATTTGGGACATCAAAAGATCTGTAGGATTTGCTAGTAACGAAATTTGGATTGATACACTTTTCCTAATGCGCTAAATCGATCTCAAAAATAAACAAACAAATTGAGTTTAAGGATAAATAGGAAAAAACCCTGAGTGACACAAGGTTTTGAAGATTTCAAAAAGCTTCTGTACATAAATGGAGTGGCTGAAAAGGATGGAAATTCATCCCGACAACAGACCACACGACATTTTCCGAATTTCCTGAAGAATTAGGCTTTCCAAAAAATTGAATGAAATATTGCGTGCCTGCAGTAATAATTGTATTAACCTAGATTCTGATTAAGATGCGCGAAACTCAATTATCGGCTAAGGATTTACTCCTACACAGTAGCATAGCAAATTGTAATAAGTAGGTATAGGTAGGTACCAACTAGAATGAAGTAATCTAAACGCTCTAGGTATTTCGAGCTGGTAATGATGATCGAATTCGCATAAGACGACGGCATTTAAAAGAAGAAAGAAAATCGACAGAACGGCCAACTATGCATCAAGAGCCGCAGTCTTAAATTGAAGATGACCTTGCACACCTTTGGCCTTCCTTCAATAGTATTAAGCCATATTCAAGGCAACAGTAAGTAATTAGAAAAAGTATTCCAGTAGTAGCAGCAGTAATGTTCCATTTTAAAAAGTTTAAACAATTTTCTGGTTTTTATAAAAATTTCTAATTGAAGATTTTATCTTGAAAAGCAAACGCGTTCACATCGCGTAAGGAAAAAACGAACAGTTAAAAATTTTCTTATTTGATATATGTACTTACATTTTGTTTTACTGTTATTTCAATGTATACGAAAAACTTAAAAACCAAGTTAAATTTAAATTAATACCATGAAATTGAAAAACTTTTCAAGCTACTAAATTACACAAAAATTCTCATTTCGATACCCCCGGAGCCATCTATTGGCAGAGTATGACTAGTTTAGAAAAATAGCACCATGCAGTGTGCATGTTAAGATTATAATATTGTCGGTCCCATTCACTCTTGTATATTTTAAAGAAACAGCGAATACCAGGCGATCAGCAAATTTCAGATCACAAAAATGTAAAATTTTATTCTACTGCACATGACCGAAATATTCGTTAGGTTCGTTAAGTAAAGTACTATGAGTGTGTGCATGCAATTTTCAACCAATGACAAGCAGCAGTAATTTTAACTTTTGGATAGGAGAAGGCAATGTGACAATTAGCTTTATTTCTGTCTCTCTCTTATAGCCAAACTAGAAGTAGGTATAAAATAAATGCAACCAACTGTCGTTAAATCAGGTATCGTGTGTGGATTTTATTCATTCTCCAATCCAAGTGAAGCAGTATTTTCAACTTTTGGATGAGGAGAAGGCAAACGAAGTGAGAGGAATCATTGTTAGGTAATGATGCAATTTTTTTTTTTTTCATAATGATTTCCATATGATAAAAAATTTGATAATTTCTGTATGAAATTAACGAATAGCGACAAAATGCAACTAAACATAGTTTTCGAAAGATTAGTGTTGGTATTGGAATTTTTATACTATGAAATGATCTTCGTGAACCAATTTCTGAGATGAAATCTTCGTGAATTTGTCAGCGATGAATATTGAATACGATAAATATTCACAATTTTCCGCAGTGTTCCGATAGTTGACAACGCAGAATTCTTTAAAATTCAAAACTTATAATTGTGAATTATTTGCATTAGTGGCATAGTGAAGATCTGTTATCTTACTTCATGTTTGGCATCTGAAGTTGGAATTATACCGCCAAATTTATTACGCGGCTATACCTATTTCATATAATTAGTTTAATGGAAATGGTGCCAGCTCTAGGAGTTTTATGGCCTCTTAATTTCGGTGAACAGGCCATGTATTCCTCAAAGTCTTATGTTTGGGTGTGTATTATGAAAAGAATGGGTCCACTTTGATCTTGTTAAAATATGCACACCACTCTTGGAAAATGCCTTGGATGCTTGAATTGTAATAAGGTCCTCTCTTGTAATTTAGTACTTCGCGTGAATCTTTGAAGATATACTTAAAAAGTTTTTTTTTTCTTTTATAAATTTGGTAATGGTATAGCAGAGCTACTATTGCCATAACCTGGTTTCCATATTGGACTAAGTTAGCTGCAGGAATAATATTTTCAATAAAAATGGACAAATGGGGCCCGATGATAATTAAAAAGGCAAAGCACTAGTTTTAGTTGAATATAGTCTCATCGTATTCGGTTTCATAAATTCTGAATGGGCTTTTTTGTATTCTTCCACATTTCGTTTTTTTCCTACCAAAGTCAGCTTTATACATCAAATGTAGGTACTTGAGTGGTACTTTGGATTTCCTTTTTTATACAAGGAAAATCTACATCCGTATTCATATAGTTAAAACTATAGCTTTAGCTAAACTGAAGATTGAATTTTACGGAGTTCTGCGTTTTCAAATATCGGAGTACTACGAAGCCTTTTGAATCTTTACCGTATAATGGGTCATGGATTCACGAAGATAAGATCTCAACAAAATTTCTAAATGCCAAAGGCGAGACGTTTCTGATATTTTATTTAATTCGGCATCCGAAACTTCACCTGGTAAAATCGTCGTAACATTTTCGTCAGGTAACTGTACTATAAAAAACTGCTTGGACGCGACCTCAACGATAAAAATTCTTCTGAAATTATACAAACGGTAGTAAATCTTGATGACGACTCATATTATGCACCTCTAACGCTGTGTCCTTAAAAGATCTGGGAACACCTTAACTAGGTACATAAGTAACGTTTGATACCTAGGTAAACCTATACATTACGGAACCGTATTGTATCACAAACGATTGCTTCGATGGGGCAAACTCGTGCTTTTGTTCGTATAATTTAAAGCAGTGTAAATATAATTAATGAGCAATCATAAGACCTCAGGTGACATATGTTGGTATATATATGACTAACACGAGTCGGCTCTACTTAAAAACAATCAGACCGTTGAACATTTTCGAAGGTAGAGTTCTAGGTTTCTGGGGTGGGGTCTTCGATAGAGATGGTGCTTGGCAAAGTTAAAGCTACATATAAGCCACCCAGATTTCATTTCTTAGTATGACTGGATTGACCATGTAAGTTCAGCGAGGTTTTTTAGGAGCTCGAGAGGACAAAATGCAGAGCTATAGTTGGCTGTGGCTCACAATTCAAGGTGTCTATCATTTTTGGAATGCTTAAAACGATCGAAAACATTTTGTGCATTTTTCCGGCCTATGTCAGGTAGAAGATGAGCATTAAAAACTAAGACCTACTGCACAATATCAAGAGGACGGGAATGTTTGAACAAGTACACAGCGACCAGCAGTATAGATATTATGGGTAGTCGTAACCTGTATAGGTTTAGGTAGCACTGGGGATTTTGTTACCGCTGTTACCGTTGATTTAGATCTGTGTTGTGGTTGGGAAGCAGATTATATTGGGAATAGATATTTAACTTTTCGGTAGAATTACTGACATTATTACAGCACTTGAGTTTAGGCCAATACCTTCGAAGTTGGGAGCATGTTCCGAATAGAAGGAGAAAAATGTGTTATTTCTATTAATTAACAATTTTCAGGAATAATTAGTTATGTTAGTAAGAGGATTCGGGCTGATATTTGACATGCAGACTGGTTTGTATAATGAGATCCGTAACGGAATGGCGACGGCTATTAATCTCAATTATTGGCTAGTTAAACGTCGTCGGTCAATTGGATTTCAAGTGCGAAGCCACCATAAAGATAAACCAATTGTAATACAGTATTCATATGCATTTTTGTGAATGAGTATTATTGTTCCGACTATAACTTTTAGTGAAGCCTAGGAATGTTCCAGTAGACTACACAGCCTCTAAGCGCGAATTATAGAAACCTTTGTTGGTCAAATGATCCGCAATTGTAAAATACATGATCCCACATTTGATTTATTTTTATAGAGAATAGTTCGCTTTCAGTTTTCCTATAGTCACAAAAAAATAAATTAAGCTGTCTTCACCAGAAACAGTGCCGATTGAAAACCCGTAAAAATTTTCTAAACCCATCTTTCTGATTCAGAGTAAGACCACTGTTTGTCTTACTGTGAATCAGATCACTCGTTTTTAACTAAATTAATTAATTTACTTATAAGAAATATCCAGTCAATTTTAAATATGAAAATCGATCTAAATTTGATTTTTATAAAAAAAAATCTGTTCCATGTATTACAGACATCGAATTTCTTGTACGACATGGAAAGCAGCAACTGGATAGTACTCCGTAAAATTCTATTATGCGCAGCAGTTTTCAGTTCGTTTTAGTATTTTTCAATCGCCTTATTTAAGTGAACTGAAGACCTCGTGCTTGTCATTGAAAGCCAGTTCCCGTAAGTTTGTATGCAGCTGACTTTGTTGCGCATTCTTTCTTTTCACCTTCTTCGCAGGCCCTGGCTTCTCTACTAACATGCAATTATAGTGAAAGACCATTACAATTCCCCACAAGGGAGGTCTACAAAGTGCTCGCAGGTCTCAATGTATCTAAGGCTGCTGCGTTTGATGGTATTTCACGCCAGGTACTCAAATGCAGCGCTTCTTCTTTAGCGGAACCACTATACGATTCTTTCGTAGGTTTCCGTCACACTCATCAATACCCAATTGATGAAATATCTACAAACTAATCGATCGCCAATACGGCTTTTGTGCTGGCCGCTCTACTGAAAATTTACTAACATTCCTTACCTAGCTTTAGAATCAATGTCTCCATAATTTTGGTGGAACTGAGATCATCGCATAAGATATCTCGAAAACCTTCGATATAGTCTGGCATCCTGCTCATATAGCTAAACTTCAGACATTAGGTCTGGACGGACCCTCTTTTCTTTAAATGGATTCAGAGTTCTTTCTCCAGCCGTTCAGATGAAGTTATCTTGGACGGAGTTACATCTGACCTTTTTATTACCCATGTCGGTGTACCGCTTGACTCTGTGCTCTTTCCTACTCTCCTCCTCATTTCTGTTAATGACGATAGCACCCTTGATTTTGTGTACTCGTTCGACTGTATAGCTGACTCCCGTGGGAATGTTATATTTGACCGACGAAGCCACATGTTTAGTTCACTAAACTATGAGCTCACAACAATACTCGCTTGGGGCAGAGCGAATCGGGTCTAGTTTAATGTTTCCAAGACGCAATATTGTCTGTTATCCCTCAAAGTACTCCAACTCCACTGACCCCATTTCCGTCGATGGGGAAGATACTTCGAACTCACCATCTCTTAGCATGATAGGCATTGAAATATCCAACAATCTTAATTGGTCCGGTCACATTTTTGGTATCGCCAAAAACGCGATGATTTTACTCCATCAGACTTGGCGCAAATCTACAAGTCTCATATCAGGTCTCGATTAGAAAATAACTCCCATATTTCGACAGAGGCTGGACGCACTGCATTGTCCGCGTTAGACAAAGTAAAAAAAAAGGCTTTCCGGCTTATTAGTGATGACATATTAATAGCAGCTATTGATTCCCTAGAGTATACGGCGTAATGTTCGATGTCTGTCTCTCTTTTATCGCTACTTCTATGGCCGTTGCTCTGACGAAATTTCTAGCCTGATCCCTTGTAGAATTGTTACTATACGCACCACACGAGCTGTAAAGTAACTCGAGCTCACCCTAACACCCTTGAAATCAATTTCGGCCGTTCCGTGAAATTCCATGAATCCTTCACAAGCAAAACAGTACGAATGTAGAACAGTTTGCCATCTTCTGGTTTTCCTCCCCAGCAATGACCTACAATTCTTCAAGCCTAATGCGCGCCGTCACCTACTTATCTCAACCCAGTAATTCTCAATTAACTATTCCTTCGTCCTTTCCTCGCAAGGCTGTCCTACGGCTTGAGCGTTCGCAGCTAAGATGAAAAAACAAAGTCGATAATCGTGCGTACATGAACGAATGAAAGGAAAACCTTCGCAAAATACCTGAAGGTAAAAACCTTTTACAAACTTAGTTTTCGTATGACTTTGTAAGTACATTTTTCTACTATCCGATAGATAAAAAAATTAAGTTTGCAAAATATTTGTGGAGGAACGTGTTGAAGATAGTATTTGTTCGCAGTACACTAACGAAACTGATTGAAACAGTAAGCGTCGTCATCAAGTTTCCAAGATATCTATAAGTTTTTCTTATGAAATTGCTTGGAGTTTCATATAAAACTGTGCACCTTCCTTCGGCATATAATTTCTATTTGAAACCGGACGATTCTGAAAATTTTTAGATATCCCGGAAACGTTTAGGTTTTCAAAAAAGTATACCTTGATACAAAAAATGTTTCGTCTACTTGAGTTTTAATGATAAAAGAAGGAGCTTAATGTTCCTAAATATACAAATAATGTAAAAACAAAGATTTAAAGAAGATAATTAGAAAGAAACATTGTCTTATGTAGTCAAATATACAAGGTAAAGGTGGGAAAACCTTGAATTTCATACCCAGGACATTGAGAGCAATAGGATTGTGGACCGTCTTGCCAAGGAAAAAGCCAGATCTATATTTATCGGCCTAAGCATGCTCTTGGCTACCCAAACAGCCATCTTTCTCCACAAGGCAGGATTTAGGAGGACTTAGCTAAATTGGCCATCACCTGAGAACTGAGAGAAGCGAAAAAATTCATAACGTAGGTACTTCGGTTAAAAGATTTACAAAGGGGAATGCCCATTTTAGGCCCTACAGGAACAGACATGAGAGATGTCTTAAACAATGCATTACGATACTCTAAACATATTTTATTAACAATGTTTATTTCAATTAAGCGGGGAAAGCTTGGGGAAGGTCAAAGTTTGATGTAGTAAATACGAATAAATCTAGTGCAGAATTGAATTCCTGCAACGAATCTGTGGATGCTCTGTTTCCTGCTTGTAGTCATGGGGAGGGACTACCTTTCGAAATAATTTGAATCTTTTCCATAAAAAAATATTTAAAAACTTTCAAATTCACACTATTAAATTACAAATTAAAAACGTGTTTTTACTATTTCCATTTTGAAAGATAATTTGAAAAATATTTAATATAAAATTATAGTAAAACGTGTTGCCAGTAGGAAGAATGGACGGATTAGTGTTTGTCAGTAACAATGTTTTAGTTCCAGCCTCATAAAATCTTTGTATGCTTAAGATCTTTTTATGGAAATAAGGTTTTCAGGACACGCATACATTGAAAAAACGAGGTCTGGAAAAAATTCAGAAGGCGTTTGATCCTTTCGTCACTCATAAAGAAATTTCCGTATACGATGTACTATCTCCCTCTTAATATCTGAAAAAAAATGCAGGCCATCATAATGTAAATTCTCCATTAGATTTAATATTCCGTTTAAAATGTAATCAAAATTCAAAGTACCACTGCGATTAAGGTATGGTGTATAAAAGCAACCCTGGTAGAAAATCCTTACAGTTTTACCTTATCTCTTACCCCGCAGGGGACAGTTATTATGTAAACCAATACTAATTTGATTGAAAAGCATCAAGGTGTTTGCAATTCATGAAGAAACACATTGAAAATTAGTCCAGATGAGCATCCTGATGAGCATTCATCAAATCTCATAGAAAGGCTCATTCGAAATCATGAAACTGCTCCATATATATACTAAACCAGCAATAAGATGACATTTCTACTGGGAAAATTTGAATTGATTTTTATGATTTATTTATGTAAATCTTTCAATTACACTGTGTTACAGCGAAAATATACTTCTAATGAGAGATACTGTAGGTTGTAGGTCTAGTGGAACTAAAAGTAGTGGCATACAAGAAATTTCTCATACACCCACAAATTTCATTTTAGACAAAAAAAAAACCGTTATTCGGTAGGTCGCTGTATACAATAATTTATAACTCCGCCATTTTTCATACAATTTGAAAAAGGAGCGATAGGCCTTTCGAACCATATGTTCCTTATTTCGTTGCGATGAAAATTCATGAAGTTCCAGTCGAAAACATTTCGAAATTTGCCATTTTTTACAAATTTTTTCAACTTTGAGAACAATTTGATGGCTTACTTTTCTCTATACAATATTTTTTTCCCATTCATGGCGCTAATATCGAATTCGACTCCGCGTCTAGTGAGCATTTCTTAACTAAAATCGGTTCAAATTTGACTGAGTTATCGATTTTTTGTTCATTAAGCTGCTATATTTCCGTATAATATTGAACTACAGAGAAAGTTGAAGAAAAAATAAAAAAACTACAACAAATAACAACAACAACAAAAAATACAACAATTACAACACTTTCGAAAGCCATTGTAAGCAACACCAATTTAGAATTAAATTTCATGACGCATGCCCAAATGTATGATACAGTAGTATTAATGACAATTTGGTTTGGAATGTAAGGCGGTAATACCAAGTATCCTTGTTACAATTGTGAGTGGGACATTCGTTTGCGAAATAGGTATGAATGAGCTGACTGAGTGGCCACAACGTACGTCGTTTCAATTTGGAAAGTAAAATGTTTTGAACATTCCATTGGTGCGCCTTGAAGATGTCATCCTACCGCTACTGAATTTGAAGATGGGCTATATGAAGCAGTTCGTGAAAATTTGAAAATCGACAGCGAGGTTTTTCGTCAACTAAGAACAAAGTTTCCTGGATTCAGTGAAGCTAAAATCAAAGACGGCACCCTATATCTTCATTTGTTGGCAAAGAGTACTTAAATATTTCAAATGATTTCGGCTAATTTTCAGGACTATTCGGGTCACAACTTCAGAAAATTATGCTGGACAACGATTTTGTAACCAAACAGAGTACTGTGGAAAGACGAGTCGGAAATGGTTTTATTTCATTGTGCAATAATTTCCATGCCAACAAGAAAGTTCCGACTACGTAAACGTAGTACAGCAATTTTTTAGTGCCTACGGTGAAATGGGCTACAACATATCCACTGCCCATCAACATCATTTTTTGCACTCACAGTTAAATTTCTTGCAGGACTATCCCACTCGCAATGGTAACAAGGATACTTGGTATATTATCGCCATACATTCCAAACCAAATTGTCATTAAAACTACTGTATCATACGTTCGGGCATGCGTCATGAAATTTAATTCTGAGTTAGTGTTGCTGACAATGGATTTCGATAGTGTTATTGTTGTAGTTGTTGCATTTATTTTTGTTGTTGTTATTTGTTGTAGGTTTTTATTTTTCAACATTTTTCGCTGTTAAAACCCAGTGCTTCTTCAACTTTCTCTGTAGTTAAATATAATACGGAAATATAGCTGCTTAATGACCAAAAATTCGATAACACACTCAAATTTCAACCGATTTTAGTTAAGAAATGCTCATTAGACGCGGAGTCGAATTCGGTATTAGCGATATGAACAGAAATAAAATATTATAAGCAAAATAAGCCTTCAAACTGTTCTCAAAATTGAAAAAATTTGTAAAAAAATCGTAAATTTCGAAGAAGTTTCCATCACAACGAAATAAGAAATATATGGTTAGCAAGGCCTCTCTTCTTGCAAATAACATAAAAAAACTTTGACATAGAATAAAAAATGGCCTACCGAATACCAGTTTTTTTGGTCTAAAATGGGATTTTGAGGGTGTACTAGAAATTTCTAGTATACCACTACTTTTAGTTCCACTATACATAGAACCTACACTATGTCTCGTCAAAAGTATATGGAGTTTATCATTTTTTGTAACACAGTGTTATTTATTTTAAACTAATCTTTTTATTCGGTTTTCTGCGGAAAAACTGTCGCCTGTATGTAAAACAAGACGTTATGTCCAAGTCCTTACTCCTCAGCGTCCAATTCGGACAAATATATGTAGCCAATCGTAAAATAAGATTCTCATTTACAAAATCATCATGGCACTCATTGATATGCTCATTAATAAGCTCAAGGTAACTCTCATAATCAGGGGCCGAATATACCATAAGGCGCACTAGGAGCAAGCTGGGGCCTCATTCTCACAAACAACAGTATAAAAAAAGGTGTCGTTATTGTTGCAAAGTAAGATACTTTTAAATGCTACAATCATAATTTAAAAACTAGAGCCTGCTGATACATATAATTTGTATAGGTACATACATATATATTGTTCTTTGCTTAGAACATATGGGCATTATAATAAACAGAAAGAAGCCGAGAGCCGCTAATAATATCTCGAAGGGGTAGTTCATAACGAAGGACGGAAAGTACAGGTGTATATGAGATGTACTATAAAAACAAAACCAAAAAAAGAATCACGGGAAGCTATGACGATAGATAATTGAGTGGCAGCGTGTAGAAATGTTATGAAATTTGCACTTTCTTTTAGACGTAATTGACTGTAGCACTGCGCCTTCATGGGTTCTGCTAACATATTATTTATATATTTGTTGCAAGCTAATAATTGGTTACAGTCTTTAGTTGGTTTTATTTTAAATACTTACAAGAAATAGTTTTGCTACTTTAAATGAAGAAGCGAATTTATGAACAGATGAAACAAAATTTAATGAAGAGAAGAGAAGAGAAGAAAAGATTGAGAAAATGAAAAAAATGTCTTTATTTTTAATACTTTTAATGTCTTTTGCAATAAGTTAATTTTGAAAATAAATGAAAGAACAAAAAGCTGATCACACATATTAGATACGCATGATTTTTTTTTTTTTTTTTTTTTTGAAAAACATATAACTCAAAGAAAATTTTACTTAACTATGGTACTGATATTGGGTCAGAAGAATATATTGAAGAAAATTTTTTAATTAAAAATATGTATAAATTTATAAAGGATGGATTAAGGACTACTTTTCCGAACGTAGAAACAATTTTAAAAATATTCTTGACGATGCCTATTTCTAATGCAAATGCTGAATGGATTTCGGTGTTGAAACGAATAAAAAATTATTTACAAAGCAACTTGTTTGTATGGGGAAATGTGAACGGTATTGGTAACGGTATCAGTGACGATACAAGCGATAGTAGGACTAACACTGCCAATAGTGACGGTAGGACTTAAGTAGTTAAAATGTCAACTAACCTAGCGATGGAACTCCAAGTATTGCTAGTTTTGCTCAGGAGTAACAGCAGGTATAATACACAACAGCGGAAAATTCATAGAATAGTAGGTAGACACATAGCCGTACTGAATAGTATTAAGGTTTCTGCCAATACCAAATGCTTCTTCCAATCCACTTTAGACGTTAAACGGAAGCGGCAAGATGAAGGCTCGGCAAAGCCCATCTTGATAGGTGCTACCTCAGAACTCTGTTCGCCTAAGGAGTAGCAACTACTTTGTTTATGCGCCAGACGTATAAATAAATTTTTGCCTGACAGAGTCCTTGAATCCTTTCCAATAAATATTTGATATTTTCCCAGTTAATTGGGGTAGCTCTGAAGTAGCACTTTGAAGTGCCACAGATGGTTTTGGCTAGACGGTCAGAAATTTCATTGCCTTTATGACACTCATGTACAGACACACATATAAGGATAACTTTGTTTCTCATTGATAAATTTTTAAGGGTTTGCGACACTTCCAGCCTACACTTAACTTAATAGTAAAGGATTTTAACGCGTGGAAGGCGGCTTGACTGTACGGAAGGATATTAATGGTTGAAGCATTTATGGCTCTATAAAGCAGGTATTGGCGCGTTCTTCTATGACCACTACCTCGGTTTGAGATACGGTAGGGGTAGAGCTCAGGGCCTTTGATATACGGCATCTAGCGCCGTATGCACCCAGTCCAACTCCACTGTTCGTTTTGGAACCATCTGTACGCCATATACCATCCTCATCCTCCTTATTGGAAGGGCGGCATTAGACATCTCTTAGAAGAGCTGCTACTATACTACACCATCAATGATTTTCTAGTCTAAACCCTTAATTTTGTTTCATAAGAAAGATATTTTTTATGATTTCAATCCCACCATAAGATTTTTCTATCACTTTTCTGTACAATAACTGTGACTTGTACAATTGGAAAGCTTTAAATTTTCCAGAAGAAATCCCTTTTTTTTATAAGTGAGGAAAACACTTTGATGAGGAGTTGTTAACAAAGCTTACGAAAGCCAACGCGAAAACAATGAGAGTAATGCTGGTTTCTGGCTATGGTCTACGGACATTTCTGCCCGAAAGACAAATAACTCAAGGCGCGAATTGTTAGGACTAAAGCCAATAACGATATCGGTTGAATTTTTGAAGCGGGGTAAAAAAAAAAGTCTAGCGCATATTAATTCAAAGGACGAATCAAGGCTTTTTATAATTCTTCGATAGAATAGACTAATCTAGTTGATCAACGTTAGAATATTGCCACACGCTACTATTTTGAGCAACACCAGACCCGTAACTCCAGAACGCCTACAACTTAAAAGAAAAAGTTCATTTACAGTTGGAACTTATTTCCATTTTGAATTTTTCATTCAAAATTCTTAAAGTTTTATTGGCGAGGGTATTAAGCCCATAATTTTTCTCCATGGCAACAATTTCATCATTGGGGGAACACGTTAACCAGAACATCAGATAGTCCACGAATATGTTGTACATAAATGACAATTAGTATTATCAAAGTAGCCGAGTGTCAACAGCATGAAGTATCACATAGTTTTCAAAGGATCTTAATCATCATCAACCCATCCCTCAACATCTACACTAAATTTAGGGCAATAAGGCTAAGGACTTTATGTTCAGCTAAGTTTCTCTTCCACTCATTAACAGGCAGTTAGAAATCCTACTTAAAATATTTCTCAACTTTCTTGTAAAAAATTAAATTAAATTTAGAGTGAATTGCTTGCAGATGCTAACTATAATCCTTGTCAACTCTTGAGCAAATACTCATTGACATTTTTATGAATCAAGGTCGTGTTAAATGCACTCAAAATGCACTTTAAATCCAGAAATTGATAAATCGCATCCAAGTGATTTTTGGTAGTGTGGGTACTGTAAATGGTGTACTGTATTACATCTTCATACGACTATAACTATCTTGTGGATTATTGGCATTGATAAGAGAAATTAGGTCGTAATATAGGTAAAAAAATAACAATAGGAGAGCAGAATGATGATTGTGCAATAATCTCTAATAGAACTCGGGTGAATTCTTTGCATTTTAATTTTACTACCGTGATAAAAAAAGTAGAATGACCGTCAGCTTAAGCTAAATTTGGGACATTAAAAGATCTGTAGCATTTGCTAGTAACGACATTTGGATTGATACAAAGATAAACAAACAAATTGAATTTAAGGATAAATAGTAAAAAATCATTAGTGGCATAAGGTTTTAAAGATTTCAAAAAGCTTCTGTATATATATGGAGTGGCTGAAAGAGGATGGAAATTCATCCCGACCACGGACCACATGAGACCTCAACTCTCCAACAAACAACTAAAATATGTAATAATTAGAGAATGAAGGATGTGAGAAAGTCAATCAGTTAAATTTCCGAAATTCCTCAAGAATCACGCTTTCCAACAAATTAAATGAAATATTTACTCCTTCGGAGAAGCATAGGAAAATGTAATAAGTAGGTAGGCAGGTACCAGCTTGAATGAGATAATGAAAACGCTCTAGGTATATCGAGTTCGTAATTTATTTTTTATTTTTTTATTTTATTTATTTATTTATTTATTTTTACTGGTTAATTAGTACACAAGATTACAAATCTTATAATTGTACGTATTTAATTGGTTGGGAAAATTTATTTGTTAACGAGAGATATATAAACATACATTTGAATTTAATTAACTAACTGTACACCTATAAAGTCTACATAAATATTGAGTATATAAGATCCAAAGCATATTCTGCCAGTGAAATGAATAAACTATTAGTTTGCGAATTTACGTTATGTGAGCTGTTGTCAGCAACCTTTTAAATGCGTGCTGAGATCCCGCGCACTGAATATTGGGCGCTAGAGAATTCCAGCAGCGGAACAATGATGATCGTTATTACGTAGAGCAACATGAAAGAGCGATTTGGTAAAGGTAAGCCCCTCGAGAGACACTAGCTAAATATGGCATGCAAATAAAATTCGCATAAGACGACGGCACTTACACCAACAAAGAAAATCGACAGAAGGGCTAACTTTGCTTCAACAGCCGCAGTCTTAAATTGAAGATTACCTTGCACACCCTTGGTCTTCCTTCAATAGTATTAAGCTATAGTCAAGGCAACAGTAAGTAAGTATTCCAGTAGCAGCAGTAATTTTCCATTTTGAAAAGTTTAAACAATTTTCTGGTTTCTATGAAAACTTCTAATTGAAGATTTTATCTTGAAAGACAAACGCGTTCTCATCGCGTAAGGAAAAACGAACAGTCAAAAATAATCTTATTTGATATATGTACTTATATTGTTGTCTTATTGTTATTTCAATGTCTACGCAAAACTTAAAAACCAAGTTAAATTCAAATTATACCATGAAATTGAAAAACTTTTCAAGCTACTAAATTACACAAAAATTGATTTCACAAGTTAAAAAATTTCTCATTTTGATACCCCCGGAGCCATCTATTGGCAGAGTATGACTAGTTTAGAAAAATAGCACCATGCAGTGTGCATGTTAAGATTATAATATTGTCGGTCCCATTCACTCTTGTATATTTTAAAGAAACAGCGAATACCAGGCGATCAGCAAATTTCAGATCACAAAAATGTAAAATTTTATTCTACTGCGCATGACCGAAATATTCGTTAGGTTCGTTAAGTGAAGTACTATGTGTGTGTGCATGCATTTTTCAACCAATGACAAGAAGCAGTAATTTTAACTTTTAGAAGAGGAGAAAGCAATGTGACAATTAGCTTTATTTCCTTCTCTCTTTTATAGCCAAATAAGGGATTGTAAAAGAGATAAACGATGAATTATGGAATTATAAAGAGGATAAAAATGCACCAAGAAGTAGGTATAAAATAAATGCAACCAACTTTCGTTAAATCGGGTATCGTGTGTATTTCATCAATGTAAATTAAGCATCATATTTAACTTTTGGAAGAGGAGAAGGCAAACGACATGATAGGAATCATTGTCAGATAGCAGATTGGTATGCATGACATAATTTTAAAACTAATGTAGGTAATGATGCAATTTTTTTTCATAAGAATTTCCATATGATTAAGAATTTGATATTTTTTGTATGAAATTAACTAATAGCGACAAAATGCACCAATACAAAGTTTTCCAAAATTTAGTGTCGGTATTGGAGTTTTTATATTATGGAATGATCTCCGAGAACCAATTTCTGAGATGTAATTTGCGTGAATTTGCCAGCGATGAATACGATAAAGTTTCACAATTTTTCACAGTATTCCGATATTTTCAATTCAAAAATTATAATTAAGATATTTTTTGTAATAAGTTCTCTTATAATTTCTACAATATTTAGAGGTGGCATTGTGAAGATTGTTGTAGTTTCCTAGTTGATCTTGGGCATATGAAGGTGGAGTGATACCGCAATGATTTATTCCGTGGCCATACCTATTTCACTGGACTAGGTCTTCTCTTAGTTCAATGGAAACGGTGCCAGCTCTAGGAATTTTATGACCTCTTAATTTCTTTGAACCGGCCATATATTCCACAAAGTCTTATGTATTATAGAAAATATTTATTTTTTATACACTTCTTGTAAAAAAACAAATTATTTGTTATTCAATGGAAATAAACATTGTTGTCGTGAGCAACTACATTAACAGACAGAAAGATCAGAAATCCTGCCTTTGAGTTTAAACTGCCAAGTAGATGACAAGCAAAATAATAGACAAGAAAGAATAAAATTTATCGAAAGATATGGGAAAAGCACTTAACAACAATGACAAACTGTGAGATACTCTCTCATGATTTAAAAACAAAACATGGAGAATATATTTTTCCTGGGCAGGACTCAGCGGCAGCCCTATTATGAACATCCAAATGGATAGGTTTTAATACAAAAACATCCTAGAAAACAATAGATATGATTCCATATGCAGTTGAAGATAGATGCCTCCCCGTTGAAGTTTTCAATAGAACCGAAATCCCAAGCATCACTCAAAAATTGCGACTAATTACTACTTGAATAGAACCAGAATGAAAGGATCGATTATAAGCCTGTGTGTAATCGTCGGATATGAATCCATTTGAAAATTTGTGGGAATATAGTTAAAGGGTAATTAAAAAGGACATGGATTCTCCAACTAGAAGCAGCTCTATGAAAAATAAAAATTGAGAGTGGTTGAAGATCCCAACGGAAACCATGATGAAATCGATGCCAAAAATGTTTCAAGCTGTTATTGAATAGAAACGGTACTTTTTCAAGAAATATTATTTTCGCGATTTTTTTGAGGGGTCGTTGGGAGAGTGGTCTAAATTTAAGTTTGCGGGGTGTTGCAGCCTTAGCATTGACCGGCATCTTGAAAAAAGAGTGTACCATTTTTTTTCTTTAAATTTCTCGCTTCCCAATTGAGTTAACACAAAATCTAAAGAAGACCAAATGTGGACAAAAAATGTGCGTTTTCCAAAACTCGGTATTGCAGTGTTTGAGCATTTCGTTACCCTCCGGGATATCAATAGTCTACTTGCAAATGACGAAATTTACAACGACGAAGAAATCAAAGAGAATGAACATAAACAAGTTACAAGACCGATTGATAACATTCCCCAGAACCACTCAAAATAACGCCAATCCTGGATCCCTTGCGAGGTCTCAGTAGGCACTAAAAATCCCCTACGGAATAGATTATATTGAAAATAACTTCCTATTGAGTAATTGCTTCCATCTAATTTTCGTTTGTTTTCGGTTTTTGTTTTAGTGCTGAATTTTAGAATTCTTACAAGTTCTTTTCGGTTTCATATATACAAGCTGACGATGGAAGTTAAATCCTAATTCAAAAATACTAATGCTCTCTCTCCCTCTCTCCATGTCACAAAAAAAAAACAAAAAAACTAAAGAAATGCATTCAATAAATTTACAAAAAATCAAAAAAGATTTTTGAGTATAGATCAATTCAATAGGATTTCCCTTAATAAACTCATATTCATAAGTAGTCAGAAGCCACATTTAGAACGCATATAAAGTTCTAAAATTTCTGTTTTCGGTATACCCTAGATGAAATCTACAGGGAATACTAAGTTGGTCATTCCGTTTGTAATGCACAGAAATAATGATGATAGAGCAAAAAGGATTGGACAATCACTCATAATATGTATTGTTACGTGCAATAGAAAGAGACAACTGGTGACATCTACTGGCAATGGTAAACGAATTTAGGTTCGGAGAATTGATTATGGTATCTACAGGAAGGTTCAGGAATAGAATGAATAGAATGAATAGAACAGTCAAGAAGCTGCTGGAAAATAGAACACTCGAGAATAATCTGGAGAGTTTCTAGGGTATAAATATAACAGTTGTCATAGCCAGAATAGAGTCTTGTCTTAGACGTTGCAGTGTTAACAAGCGAAAGTAATAAACGTGCGAAAGTGTTGTAATTAGATTGCGATAATTGAAAGTACAGTATTAGCGATAATTAGAGTTGAGTTGATTAATAGAAAGTTTGTGAATTTTGTATGGTTAGAGTGAAATAAAGAACTTGTATATTAAGTATTTAATATTGTGTTTTAAATAACGAACTAAGAGACACGCTCGCAACAACTGGTATCAGAAGTGAAATAAATTCGCGAAATAAAGTGGTGGCAATTGACTTAAAAATTCAAAGTGTAATTAATTTTGTGAAATTGTGTTAAATTTTGAAAGTTCTGGAAAATAATTTATATTCAACTTAAAGTGAATTACTAAAGTAATGGGGCGAAAATTCGAGGAGCTTCGAACGCAGGATTTGAAAGTGGAGTTAGGGAACCGGTCATTACAAACGACAGGTGCAAAGAAAGTTCTAGTCGAGCGACTCAGACAAGCTTTGATGGAGGAAGGAAAGAATCCTGAAACATTTGTTTTCGAAGATAACTTGGAAGAAACCGAAGTTGAAGAAGAGCCTACAATAAAAATGGAACAGCTTTTGAGTGCTTTAATGAGCAAAATGGAAGCCCGTTTTGATGAACAAAAGAATTCTCTCGAGGAACAAAAGAAATCTATGGAAGCTCGTTTTGATGAACAGAAGAATTCCAATGAGGAACAAAAGAATTCTCTCGAGGAACAAAAGAATTCTCTCGAGGAGCAAAAGAATTCTCTGGAATCCCGTTTAGATGAGCAGAAGAAATCTATGGAAACCCGTCTGGACGAGCAAAAGAATACTCTCGAGGAACAAAAGAATTCTCTCGAGGAACAGAAGAAATCTATAGAAACCCGTCTGGACGAACAAAAGAATGCTTTTGAGGAACAAAAGAATTCTCTGCAGAATTGTCTAGAAACTTGTTTGGACCAACAGAAGAACTTTCTGAAAGGTTCATTAGACGAACAAAATGTGAAAATTGAGGAAATCCAGCAGGAAGTGTTGGAAGTTCCACAACAAGTGTCGGGAGTACAACAAAATGTTACAGAACAGCTTGACAGTTTTAAAGCAGATCTGGAAAGAATAAGGCATCGTCAGCCTCTAAACGTAGCAGCTGAAATATCTGGCGCAGGTAGAATGAAACCTCCAATATTTGATGGACAAAATTCATGGCATATCTTCAAGAGACAATTCGAGGCAGCTTCAGAGGTAAATGGATGGAATGATGAAAACAAAGCTATAGCTCTGGTGTTAGCACTTCGGGCTCCTGCGTCAGAACTCTTACAAACTGTACCGATTGAAAATCAACGTGATTACTCTTCATTAGTGCAGGCGATAGAATTACGTTACGGAGATGAGCACATGCAGCAAGTATATCGCCTACAGTTGCGCAACAGGATTCAAAAGCATGGCGAATCACGACAACAATTGCAGGCTGATGTGGAAAGATTAGCGCATCTTTCATACTCCAGCGTAAATGCGGATTTCCTTAATGAAGTGGCGACGGAGGCATTTGTGAACGCTACTGCAGATCAAAATTTACAACAAGCGTTAAGGCTAGCAGGAAAGAAATCAACAGCAGAAGCACTAGCCTATGCATTAGCGTATGAATCCGCCAGACAAGCTTCACGGAGTGCAGTACGAGTAAGAGAAATTTCAGTGGAAGAATGTACTTGTAACAGAGTGCAATCATCACAGAGCCCGCCTTCACGTGGTGTCCTTCGATGCTGGAATTGTAATAGATCAGGGCACCTTCAAAGAGACTGCAGAAAACGTCGACGAGTGGAATCACCTGAAGAAGGGAAAGAAGAATGCCAAAGATGTCGAGCCAGGGAACAAGCTATTCATGGAGAGACTAGATATCAAGCAGCGACTAGTCGCATCAGCTCTCCTGTTGAGCAGTCGGAAAACTAGTAAAAACCAACTTTGTGGGGCAGAAGTTGGTTGGTGGAATCGGCAGCCCCGAAGTCATCATTCAAGTAGGCCAGTTGCAGAGAAATAATAGCAGTCTTGTTATATATGGAAGTGTAGGAAAAAATGACTCCGCAGTCACTATCGATACTGGAGCTGCAAGATCAATTATTAGAACAGATCTTGTTAAGAACAAATGGCTTCATAATACCACCAAATATCTACTAAGAACAGCAACTGGAGCAGCAGCACGGGTGTTTGGAGAAATAACTTTAGATGTTCAACTAGGCTAACTACTATTTCCTCACACTTTTCTGGTTTCAGACATAATGGATGAATGCATTTTTGGAATAGATTTCATGACCACATACAAAATAAATCTGAATGTCGGAGAGCGAATTCTCAAATATGGGAACATAGAAATTCCTATGAAACTAGGAGAAGGAGTAGATCATCCTGCGAAAGTAAGGACTCCGAGACACTAATTTGGACAAAGTTTACTGATGACATCGGGACCTGCCGATTCTATCTGGTGGAGCTTAACCCCACAAAACTCACATCGAGCATCATTATGGGGAAGACTTTAGTGAAGGCAGAAGGTGCAACATTAATACCAGTCAGAGTGCTTAACGCATCCGAAAATGAGGTACAACTAAAAGAAGGTGCTATAATTGGAAATTGTGAACCCGTCTACCAAATCGTCAAAATGGTAGTAATATCAGGGAGACAAAATCTATACCAGCTACTACCCAACAGGTTCAGAAACTTCTTTCGTCCAGTGCCTTAAGTGAACAACAACACAACGATGCCAAAGAGGTGATCGATGAATTTTCGGAATTATTTGCAATGAATGATGATGACTATGGTAAAACAAATCTTGTCCAGCATCGGATCGATACAGGAGATTCCAGGCCCATTCGACAGACACCACGAAGATTGCCATTAGCCAAACAACCAGAAGTTGCAGACATAATGAACTCCATGAAGAAACAAGGCATAATAGAGGAATCTAACAGCCCTTGGACATCGCCGGTTGTTCTGGTTAGGAAAAAGGATGGCAGCACCCGATTCTGCGTAGACTACCGCCAACTAAATAACGTGACGAGAAAAGATAGCTATCCATTACCAAGGATTGATGACACGTTGGATACCCTTTCCGGAGCGCAATGGTTTTCCACATTGGATTTGAAGAGTGGTTACTGGCAAGTGGAAATACATCCCGAGGACCGAGATAAAACTGCTTTCTCAGTTGGCAGTGGCTTATGGCAATTCAAAGTAATGCCATTTGGGTTATGTAATGCTCCAGCCACATTCGAACGACTAATGGAATGTGTTCTACGTGGTTTAACCTGGAAAACATGTCTTGTCTACTTGGATGACATAATAGTTATCGGAAGGACATTCAAGGAACATAAAAACAACTTACGAGACGTACTTCAAAGACTCAAAGATTCAAAATTGAAGCTCAGTGCGAGTAAATGTGCTCTATTCAAAGATGAAGTTAAATATTTAGGGCACATAGTTTCATCACAAGGAGTAAGAACCGATCCAGAGAAGATAGAAGCCGTCAAAAATTGGCCAGTTCCAAAGGACAAACATCAATTACGGAGTTTTCTTGGTTTAGCTACCTACTACAGGCGATTCGTGAAAGGTTTTGGAGATATAGCAAGAAGCCTACATCAACTTACAGAAAAGGGAAAGCCGTTCATATGGTCGGATAAATGTAACGAAAGTTTTGAAAATTTGAAGCAACAGCTCTGTCAAGCTCCAGTACTTCACTATCCAAAGCTGGGAAAAACATTTATATTAGATACGGATGCCAGTAATGAAGGTATTGGTGCAGTGCTTTCGCAGGAGGAGAATGGTCAAGAAGTTCCAGTAGCTTACTATAGCAAAGCACTTTCAAAGCTAGAGAAAAATTATTGTGCTACAAGAAAAGAGCTACTTGCTATTGTAAGTTCAACGAAACATTTTCATAAATATCTCTACGGGCAGAAATTCATCCTTCGTACCCACCATGCAGCGCTTAAATGGCTTCTGCAGTTTAAGAACCCTGAGGGACAAGTCGCGAGATGGATAGAGCGACTCCAGGCTTATGATCTTGAGATCCAACACCGAAGAGGTCGTATCCATAGAAATGCAGACGCCCTTTCACGACGTCCATGCAAACTTGAATGCAAACATTGCGCACGGGTGGAAGAAAAAGAAACAACAGCAACTATACAGTTGGTAACCGTGGAACCATCTACAGGTTGGGACAACGAGGACCTGAGAACAGCACAACGAGAAGATCCGGACATTTCACCTATTCTCGCTTGGAAAGAAGATATGGAAAGACCAGACTGGAAGCATATTTCGGAACGGAGTGAGAAGCTGAAAAGTCACTGGGCTCAATGGAACTCTCTTCATGTTGAATGTGGTATATTAAAACGCAAATGGGAAGCACCTAACGGCGAATATTTCCGAATGCAGATAGTCGTGCCAGCATCAAACGTCAAAGATGTTCTAGAAGAAATGCACGGTGGAACCTCTGGAGGACATTTGGGAGTGAACAAAACCATTTCCAAAATACGAGAAAGGTTTTATTGGCTACATATGCGAGAAGATGTGGATTAGTGGTGCCGCAGATGTACTGTCTGTGCTGCTTGCAAAGGGCCGCAACACAGAAGCAGAGGAGAAATGCATAAGTATAACGTCGGAGCCCCCTTTGAAAGGATAGCTGTAGACATCGCTGGACCTTTTCCTGAAACGGATGGCGGTAACCGTTATATTTTAGTTGCCATTGACTATTTCAGTAGTGCCTCACGAACTTCATTCGGACCAAGGGCGGAACTTCGAATCGCGGACTTTCCAGGAGATGTGTAAAATGTTGGGAATAAGAAAAACTAGAACAACTCCTCTACATCCACAATCTGATGGCATGGTAGAGCGCTTCAACAGAACATTGATCGAGCATCTAAAGAAAGTAGTTGACTATCATCAACGCGATTGGGATCGACACATTCCTATATTCCTAATGGCTTATAGATCAGCTATTCATAGTACTACCGGACAAACCCCAGCTAAAGTCATATTCGGAAGAGAGATGCGTTTACCTAGCGACCTCAAATTCGGTACCCCCAGAGGTGAACAAAAGTTACCAGAAGACTACGTATCGGAGCTCAAACAACAATTAGCTGATGTGCACGAGGCCACGAGGACGAAATTAGCAACAAATACTTATCGGATGAAGACCCGCTATGACCTACGTGCTAATTCCGCAGGATTTAATGAAGGTGATCTTGTTTGGCTCTACAATCCGAGACGACGTAAGGGACGTTCTCCAAAATTGCAACACCACTAGGAAGGACCGTATTCAGTAGTAACTAGAATTAATGACGTGGTATACAGGATTCAGCGTGGCACAAGAGGCAAGCATAAAATTGTTCACTTGGACCGCTTGTGTCAATACTACGAGCATCAAGACCGTGGACCACCTGTTGTTCGGGACGAACAAATTTAAGAAGGGGGCAGTGTTACGTGCAATAGAAAGAGACAACTGGTGACATCTACTGGCAATGGTAAACGACTTTAGGTTCGGAGAATTGATTATGGTATCTACAGGAAGGTTCAGGAATAGAATGAATAGAATGAATAGAACAGTCAAGAAGCTGCTGGAAAATAGAACACTCGAGAATAATCTGGAGAGTTTCTAGGGTATAAATATAACAGTTGTCATAGCCAGAATAGAGTCTTGTCTTAGACGTTGCAGTGTTAACAAGCGAAAGTAATAAACGTGCGAAAGTGTTGTAATTAGATTGCGATAATTGAAAGTACAGTATTAGCGATAATTAGAGTTGAGTTGATTAATAGAAAGTTTGTGAATTTTGTATGGTTAGAGTGAAATAAAGAACTTGTATATTAAGTATTTAATATTGTGTTTTAAATAACGAACTAAGAGCCACGCTCGCAACAGTATTATAAGATATTTTGATTGTTGCATGTCCGTCCGTCCGTCCATCTGACTCGCCGTGGGCTCGATAACTCGAGAGCGCATATACTTAGAGAGCTGAAGTTTTGTACGCGTACTTTAAAAAAAAAGTAAAATTAAGTTCGAAAATGAAACAAATCGAGCAACTCCTTCATGGGGTTGCTATACAAAAATTTCGTTTTCCACTATAAAAATTTTATACATGGTGTTTTCATAGTAATAGCAAATAAAATTGCAAAAACTGACTAAATCGGGCAACCCCTTATTGGTGTTGCCATATAAAAATTTAGGATTTTTACGAGTACTGTGAAAACGATAAGTCCTAGATGGTTTTAATGTACCGAAAAGTTCATGAGAATGTGAAATTGGTCATAACCATTTTTACTGTCCGACGAACGGTTCTAGAAATACATGTGAAAATCCATTCCAATAGTCAAACTTGCACAGAGAAGTGACCATACAAAATTAGATATGGGCATTTATCTAGGGCATGTATCATAAGAATTGATCTTAGACCAATTCCAGCTTTCTCACTTGTTTTAGAGTTAAAATTATCAATATTTTGAGAAGACATAGCGAATTGGTTGGTGTTTTCAATTAACATTAATGATTCTCAAGTCAGCTTCGTAAAATTATGTAAAATTTATCAAGGGATTCATATTCCTATACATATACGTCAGCATACATTTTTAAAAAAAGGGATGATTAAGATCATATGGGCGAAATATCAGCGAGAAGATTTTTTTATTTTTTATTAAGTAGCATAGCAAATTCTGAACGACGATATGGCGCAGGTCTGTATAGGCTCTCTCATGGATGCAATCCTTTACTAAATTAATTTGCCTGGATAAATAAATGTCAATAGTGTCTACGCATAATCATGCTTTGAGAATACCAGGAATATCATTAATAAAAAAGCAAAATAATGATAGATCAAGTGTTTTCAGCATTAGATCTGCTGAGTATAGGCTCGCTTAAGAAATTCCTTACAAATTCACTGGGTGATTTAGAAAAACAAAAATTCATTTACAAGTAGTTAAGTCAGAAGCGTTTGTAATATCGAGTAGTACACTAAGGGCCGTTAAAATGTTATTGTCCGGAGCTTGAAAATATCGGTAGAATCATGTATGGCGAGATCGATTCACAGGTACGACCGCAACATGTTGTACTAATTTTAAGATTTCTTATTGTTAGATACAAAGGACCACATGAAAAAATTCACGAGAAATATGCAGAAAAACGTACCTGGAGACGACAGTGTTCTCAGTAATTATAATTGAAAATAAAGACCTGGCTCGACTGAAGCATTAAACCATAGGTATTTAAGCGAAAGAATTTTTGCTAGAACTTAATGCGTCCTTAGCAGTGGAAGATCTACAACTGAAAGGAATTTTTCCATACCCATTCTAAGTAATTTAGAAATTTAGAGAGTACTAAATCATAAACCATCACAACTTTTCGTAAATTTTAAGCAGGCATAGAACGTAGAGATGAATTTAATAAGGAAATTGGGAGTACTCCGAAAAATAGCATCCACGGTAATATGTATATGTACATCCGAGTACTTTGAAATCACAAAAAGATCTTAGGTAGGAAAACTATTATAATGTGACCGCAATAATCTACTTGACAATAATAAAAACTGGGACGTTGTAGTAAAGTTGAACCATAGGCTCTAAGTAAAAAAGTGGAAAATAACTGCATCTGGCTAGATCGAACGAATTCCAAAATAGTGGAAAGACTCGAAGATTGCAAAAAAAAAAATGTCCATGTAGACTCTTTAAAGGTTGGCGGACATCCGTATAACGAATTGCGTATATTGAATAGGTGAACAATGAAGGAACGTGGGAAATCCCATCCAATCATAGTGATGATGATGATGCTGGAAATAATTTGAAGTTCTTGCTAAGTATTGAGATGGATATTAGAAGTTTCTTCAAATTTTGCAATTGATAACATTTTGTTCCGCTTTTTTGTTCTTATCCTAATCTGAAATATTACAAATGACGATAACTGCCTACTTATACATACATATATACGAATACGGTATCGTGATGTTGATAATTTTCGTAAAATTACATTAAGGTAAATATGTACCCATGTAGGTATGCTTCGTATTTGTTTAATAAACTTTAATTTTAAATTAGGTAATTATGTTTTCATAAATGATTAGTTATTAACGTCTTCTCATTCTTAGGATTTAGGATAAAAATGCGACCTAACGATGTAGTGCTATCGGAAATTCCAATGATTCATTTTTATGTATACAAATGTCTGCTTACCTACCCATTAAGTTCAGCCTATTCGTTAAAATTCTTTTATGGATTGATTTATAAATCTAACTTGCATTAGTAATGTATTTGAAATTCAGCCGTTAATATTTATATTGATTAGTGACAATTACGTTCCACCTTAGATTAATCAATCTCACCACGAGCGAGACATGCCGCTACTAACAAATTTAAATATCATTTGATTAGCTACAGCAGTGAAAGTTTTACAACTGAGTTAAGAAAAAAAAATCTTATAAAGCAATTCAATATTCGTTTAGGGCAGATGATTTTCTAATTTTGATACTCTTGGCTACATCTACCGTTTAAAATGACATTAAGAGAACTCTTGCTGTCAAGTACTCCACGTGGAGCAGAGCAGTCACTTGATAGACGCATATCTACGTTCGGTAAAAATGAATTGATAGACAGAGAGAGAGAAAATACGAAGCAAACACGAAAAACCATAAATCGAAAATAATACAAAGTACAAAATCAACAGAATATTCTCACTTTACTTGTAGGTGTTAGTGAAAAACAAACTACTTTTTTATAATAACAAATTGAATCTACAATTGTAAATACATTTCAGTACAGTTGCTAAAGGTCCATTGCGTTTTTAATTCGCGTTCAATTGGGATAGAATTGGATATCGATACATACATCCCCTTTCAATCTTAAGCATTTTAATTGCCGACTTTACTGTATAGTCATAGAAACGAGTAATTGTACCTTTACAAATATTTACTAAACTTTTAATTTAATATGAAATATCATTTCAAATCAACGCAATCAAACCGGACTAATAATATTGAAGGAAAAGGGCGATGAAAATCCTGCGCTCTTGCCAAAAAGAAAGCAAATCTGACCGCAGAAGTGCTAAAATTGAATTGCTAATAGAGCCCTGTTATAAATATTATACATACATACTTATATGCAAACCTATAGGCAGGTAAAGTAATTGGGAAAAAGTAGCTTCAACTTTATGTTGTTAACGTTTACTAGTTAAAATGCTGACAAATAGGTCTATTACCATAAAATAATTAATTTTAAAGCAATTTAGTGAAGAAATTTAATTTAATCCTGACTAAATTTCTATGAGGACACACTTGAACTGATTTTCAAAGCGATATGAAAATTCATAGATAACTAAGGAGGTTACATACACACATATATGAAATGAAATTTTATTAAATTTCTAGTCGAAATGTTATCTTGCAAGATCATGAGAAAAAGTCGAATATGAAATAAATATAAATTATACTAGAAAATCGAAAAACTTTTCTGAAATAAATTTATACAAAAATCGTTATTTCATTGAGCCACAAAATTTCTCATTTCGATAACCGCGGAGCCATCTATTGGCAGAAGTATATCACTAGGTTAGAAAAAAAAAACTAAATCGAAATATGCTTGCTGCTTCCAGTTGCTATATTTTGTAATTCCAGCATTTTCACTCTTGTATAACTTGTAGAAACAGCACATAACAAAATTCATAAGATCAGATCATGACCAAATACATTGCCTTCGGTAAAATTCTGTTCTATACTGCGCTTAACCGAAATATTCGTCAAGTTAAGTAGTAGTGTAAGTGCCTCTTTTCATTGGCTGAAATTTTAACTTTTGGAAGAGGAGAAGGCAAATGCTATATAAATTCTCTATGGTGTGCCTTTGATTAACTATTTCTTACTTTGCAAGTGTTTAACATCTCTAAACCCATACCGATGCCAGAAATTTTATGTTGATAGAACAACGCGTTCTCAACCTATTGATCGACAAGAAAAGGGCGGAACATGCAGTAATTTAATTATGTATTTTCCATTTGTTTTTTTTTTTTATACATACATGTATATTTACCAACTTCTTAAATTCCATTTTTTTTCAATATCAATCACTCACTCACTCATTATCATTGCCACTACTATAAATTATGTAAACGAAATGTCTACGCCTATCGTTTGCAATAAATTTCATCTCATTCCCTCTTGTATATTTGAAAGAAACAGCAAATACCAGGCGATCAGCAAATTTCAGATAATTTCCACCCGAAATATAAAATTAAGTTCTACTGCGCATGACTGAAATGTTCGTTAAGTGAAGTAGTTAAGTTTTTTGTATTTTATTAAAAATGAAATGAAGCATGAAATTTTACGGAAGAGGAGAAGGCAAAATGGATAATTTTGTATATTTTCTTTTTCTCTCTCTTCTGACGAAATATAGAATTGTAGAAGAGAATAACTTTCGTTGTACATTTTACATAGGTATTAACCAATGAAATGAAGCAACCTTATTAATTTTTTGAAGAGGAGAAGCTAAATATGATGTTTATCACTATTTTCTTTGTTTCTCTCTTTGGTAGAGCAGACAGCACTACTAGACCCATTGAAAAGGTGACAGACAGAATTTTAATGACAATTTTAAAGGGGGAAATATTTACATTTTCATCCTGATCTGTCTATTTTCGGTTTTTCATTTTCATATGATTTAAAGATTATTTTAATCATTTTTGGAATTTCAGCTAATAGCGACGAACATTAATTAGGAACTAGTAAATTTAGCTAGGTAGATACCTACATAATTATTTTATATCAAAGCAAGAAAAACTAGATCAAAAACTTGAAAAAAAACAAAATTAAGAACTTAAAAAACTATAGCGCCTTCTCATTGTGTGGATTCGATAAAAGTTTTGAATTTTGTAAATATTAAATATATATTTCAGTACATAGTCAACACAGTCCATGATTTCAAGTTTCTACCTATTACTAATCAATAACATTTCCTTTCCATTTTGTAACCCATTTTCATTTCAACAGAACTATCTACCTATAAAATTTTTCTTCTTCATAACAATGTACGGATTAAGTAAATGTATCTTGCCTACTCATCTCTCCTGCCCTCACCGGACGGAAGAAAACCTAAGATTTTTGTGTACATATTTCTGTCACTATTTTTATTTAAAAACTTTTTTATTTCCATTTAACTCTTAGAGACCGAGAGAGAAAAACCTACAAAAACAGAATCACAAGCATTGGAAAAATGATCCCATAAATTTAAACTTTTACTTTCAGTTCTTGCTTAGAATAGAATTTATAGAAAAAAAATGTACATACAGAAGAATTGTGTTTTATGATTTCTAAATTCTAATTTCTTCTCTCATTTCTGGATTCAACAACCAGCAGCCGTACTATTTGTCGGTATAACTCTTTCCGATTATATACATTTTACATACATCATAATTGTTTTCAATTTACTTAAGGAACTGTCATACAGATAAACCTACTCACTGATATTTTTACAAAAATCAAATTAGAAATTAAATCAACACACAAAAAGAAGGCTTAAACTAAAAAAAACCCCTTTTCACTTACTATGTTACAATTTCTTTACATGCATATGTACTGGAAAGATGGATTTTTCGGCAGCAGTTCCTCATAAATTTTAGATAGTGGTGACTATAAGAAAAAAAAAAATACATTCATATAAATAGCTTCAAAAACAGATTCGAAACTCGAATTTACAATTAACAAAAAATCCAGCGGCTGAATCACGGAAGTCTAATACAAGTTAAATCTGCAACAGGTGCCATAGCATGCCTAAGAATTACGTTTTGAGCGCATGACAAAAAATTCTGTAGTACCCTGGAAAAAACACATTTTTTTTTTATTATTTGAAATAAATTTTCCTTTTTTACGTTTGATACCTGTCAATGTGCGACATATAATAATTTTTTTATGCCCACTGTTCAATAGAATTTAATCAATCAGTGTTGGTATATCTATGTATATAGGCCCATTTCACGAAAGCTCAAATTCCAAAATGGTTTCGTACACGGATCAAATTTTATAAGTTTTCGGGAATATTTATTTCCTCTGACATTTCCTAGCCATACACATCGTTTGGTACCATAAAAAATATTCTAAAAAAGATAAAGAAAAAAAACTATTTTAGATTTTAGCTTATAGAGTTGATTTTATTCTAAATATTGCTAAATAAACAATTCTTCTCTTAGTTATGGAATAGAATATCCTTGTGAACGCCCTGCCTGTGTGAAAGTTCTCTAACAGATTAACTTGTTAGCTAGAAATCAATGTAGACCTGTTCCAATATATTCTTGGAAAATACCATTAAAATGAAATGTCGATAACGGAACAGTTCAACAAAATTGGTCAACTGCAAACAGAATAAAATTTTGATAGAAAGATGAAAATTCCGAATAGAAAACCGTTATTAGTAATAGAAAAATATATTTAACAAACACTTATTTTCGAAGCAAGCTGTGAGTTACCATTGCTCTCAAGGCTAAGATTAAAATCACTTCTCCAGAACCAACCAAACTTTTTTTCCATTGTTTTAAATATTTTTCACAGTAGTTAAAGGATATATTTTTTATTAAATTTATAAAACTAAGATAGAAATGATTTATGATCCGAAAATGAAAGTAAAAAGAACCATTCACATCAACACCGAATCAATTATTTGTGTTCTTTTTACTACATACAGCGGGTTTTATGCCTACATATGCATTAATTTTTAATTTCGTATAAAATTTTAATAAATCAATTAAAAAATATTTTCCGTAAATTTTTTTTTAATTACCTAATGCTGATGATGGTTCTATTATGATATATGTTGCAGAGTTATCCGGAATACCTTGCACTAGAAGAAACGGTACTGCTCCACGCTTAGCTATCGATGCATGCAAAGATTGGAGCCATCTACAGTTGTCATAAAATCTTTTTCAGTTGCATAATAGTATTTCGTGATGAGTTTATCCTGAAAAGAAAATGAGAGTGTTTAATATGAAACTAGTTTTTAATTTGATTGATATTAAAAGTTCTACTACGCAGGGGGCAAATACGTTAGTTGCCGCCCCTCTAGCAACAATCTCTACTTGATGCAAATTTTATTACTGTTCCAGGGTATACTAGGCACCATACGTATATGGTAGATGACCTCTTATATACTGCAAGGGGAAGGCAATACGACGGACTTCTGAACTCAGAAGTAAACAAGAAAAATTCTAATTACAAGATGTGGAAAATTTTTTCACACCATACTTCACACTTCAGTCTTCTTACCGGAATCTAAAAGCTTCTTTGCTGACATCATACTTTAAATTGTGCTTATACTTATACAGACAATAATTTTACTTTTTATTAGATTTAAGCCTGTAAGCCTCTGTGAACTAATTAAACTAAGAATTCCACTAAATTTTCAAATTGTACCTTTGTATCATATATGAAATGAATTCAAAAATTGTACAAATTTACTAAGGTGGTTGGCAGCCCTATGTTCCCCATCATCCACCAATCTTATCTTGAATGTAAATAGAATATAAGACGGTAGGCACAAGCACAGAGTTGCCAGAAAAATATTTTTATGCCATCTAAATATAGCCATTTTAGCCAAAGTTAAGGCCTTTGAATCCTGCTAAATCCTTTCAACCTGAACCGCAGCACGCCAGAATTCTTGCCCACAGTTTAGTTTTTTTTTCAATCGCCTCAAATTTAAATAGTTTTAGCCGTGAAGATTCATATTAAAGAGCGCCTAAAATAAGAAACTAATTTCTAATTTGTATTCTTTGTGTTAGTACAATAACGTGCGTTTTTACTTTCCTTTTATTTTAAAACTGTTTGGGATTAAGACCTATAATAGATCTCTTTTTAATTTTTTTTTTTTTTTTAATTTCAAGTTCATGTTATTTGACAATCATTTCAAGTTCAAATTGTTTTTAAATATTCTGAATTCAAGTCCAGTATGCAGTATATAACAGGTCATCTAACATATACATATGGTGCCTAGTATACCCAGGAACTGTAATAAAATTTGCACCATGTAAAGATTGTTGTTAGGGGGCGGTAATTAACTTCTTTGCCCCCCCTCCCTCAAAAATTTCCAAGATTCGACACTGTACGCTGTACAGTGTATATCGCCCCTTAAGATTTATTTATAAAAAGATGATAGAAAAGCTTGAGTTATTATTTAAAAGTGAAATAGTGGATATATCAGAGTTATTACATGTGACAGCTCTTGCATTTTCAGCTTACAAAGCATATAAACAGTTTAAAATCAATCAAAGGAACTGCCAAAGCGTCTGCCGCGCTTTAAAAGTAGAACATTGCTCTACTTTCACGTCGAATCCGACAAGCGCGGCAGCCATTTGGTCAGCACGAACTTGAACACGTATATTCTATTGAACTGTCAAAGCGACGCCTGCTCCGTTCATAGATTTTTCAGCTTAAGTTCGGGACAGCCCTAGGTTTTTCAAAAAATGAGGTAGTGTAGCGCTAGGTTTACCCGGGGTTCGAACAGACCTTATATCTTTTTTAATTCAAAAACGTTTAATGTTTATAAAAAAAATATGGTATCGAAAAATTAATAACCCTAGTGGCCGGTTTCACAGTCAAGGCTTAAGCCACAGCGATGGCTCCTGAAACCAACGCTTAATAAATATATCGGTTTCACACTCAAGGCTTAAGTGATATCACTGGCTTAAGGCAAGCTTAATTTAAGCTGGCCATCTCGAAGGTTTAAGCCTCAGATTTTGGTAAATATATATGTTTTGCCTAAATATTATAATTTTTGTTATTAAACAAACGTCCATATTTCAAAAGTATACTTTACACCTAAATTGAAATTTTCCAAAGCGAAAAATAGTTATCTAGGTACCAGTTTTGAGCACTGTCTGGCAGCTAGTGCCAGCATCCTATTTGACGTTTTAGGAAGAAACTAAACAGTTTAAGACAAAAATTAGTCATTTATCTGATGCAGAGGATATAAGCGACGAAGAAATGTATAATATAACATCGCAAGGTGTGACCCATGAAAAAATTATAACAAGGCACCCGCAACATTTCAAGAAATGGGATGAGGTTGATTTTTATTCTAGGTTCCGACTGTAGAAACATTCGGCTATGATGGTGTACGTTGTCGAAACATTCTGGAAGAATGATTCTGAATTTAATATTCTTCCAGATAAAAACTATAACCAAATGGTAAATAAAATAAAAGGTTCTTCTTTACGCTTGGTTTTTAATCCACAATGGCAATTTTCCTTAAAAAAAATTCACAATTACAACAGTGCTGACAACTTAAAAATTTCCATCTGCGGCTTAACTTAACCTCAGCTTACTGAGTACTGTGAAACCGAGTAGTAAAGAAATTTACCCTAACACAAAAGCCGTAGGTAAGGTTAAAATTGGAAGGATACTAAATAGAAAAATATTAACATTTTTTATGTGGAAATTTAGTAATACTGTACCTGTTTCTTTTTTAATAATAAGCTGGGAATTATAATATTGGTAAATGTTTGTAATTTTGATAAAAGTAAAAAAATTTTAATATATTTTCTTATAATGGATTTACCAAAAATGAAATAATTTTAAGGAAAGTTATTGGGCAACCAAAGATGGAAATAGGCTTAGTGCGGAGCCAGGAATCTCAAAAAGTTGTTTTATATTACTAGCGCTCACTATGCTGCTGCTGGTATACAATTTTGCCTCATACTTTCAAAAACCATAGGTGATACACTGTATTTAATAATATTTAAATTTCGTACCAGTTTTTTTTTTTATTGAATCATTTTTATTTGTTCACTGATAATTTTTAATACATCAATTTGCAATTCTGTAAATTCAATCGAAGACAAATTCATGTTTCTTGTCTTAATTGCCACAGATTTAAAAAACAAATCAATTTCATCTTCAACTTCAGCCACAATTCTAGGAGTACTCAATTTTTCATCTGTTGTTTTAGCCAAAATTTCATTGTTGCCGCCAAGACTTTCCGAATATTCTTCTCGGATAGGAGCTTCTGAATTATTTCTCTCAAATTCTCTAAAATCCATTTTCCATGTAACGTCTTTACAATCATTTGTCGTCGTCTCATCGTACTCTTGCTCTTCTTCATAATTTGTCAGTTCTTCTTCTTTTTCTTCCTTTAGAGCTCTGGAAAATATTTTACAAATTAATGTAAAAAAAAAAAATTAATAAATTAAACTTCAATTATAAATGGTTATACTTTACCCTGGAGTACGAATATAATCGTGAAGAAATCTCAATGATTCGTAATGTTTCCATTTTGGAATAATTTTTGTTTTACTTTTGGTTCGCAATTTTACTCTCCTCAATTCCCTGGAATACTGGTCTCGTAATGCTTTCCATTTGGCGCGACATTTTACTTCTGAAAATATTTCATAACCACACAAAATTACAATTATACGTGGTATCTCTTTCGCACTTACCTGGAATACGTAGAACTTGCGAAATTTCCCGCCACTTTTTGTCTTTTGCTTGATGATTTCTGTAGTTGGAGTCCTTTTTATTGTACAGAAATTCTACTGGTTTCACAAGCATTATTAATTGTCGTTCGAATCTATCTGAAAAATGTCCTTCCGGTGTTTCCATTATAATTTTCTTAGTAGTTTTATTAATTGTTTTAAAATGAAACTTCATCAAATTTAAAGCAGCTATCAAAATGTCGCCGATATTAACCACAAGCTACAATGAATGCTGCCTGTGCAGATGTGAGAAATTTACTCTCGCTGGCTTTTACTACATAAAGTTGAGTCTGCTGATATCGCGCAGTTGCTGACATATGTATACAAATACTAATAAATTCCTACAATTGCATTTATGATGGATGTACATATCACGTGACTTGACACACTCGCAGCGCAATCACAATAAACATTGAAATAAAAAAAATCATGCTCTTCTTTATAGCTAGCCCTAGCAGCAGCAGCAGGGCACGCACGTGGTGCACTGTCCCAACGCCCAGCCGCAGAGCAGAGAATAACACAGTTTTGCCTCAGAGAGTTTGAAAGTGCTGAATGTTTTCATACTCTTGAAAGGGCGAAATGTGGTTTTTTTTTAGTAGTGTGGTTATTGGAGTACAACAAAACCCTCGAGAATACTTCCCAAGCCATGAAACAGAAACCTATATGTGTGCGTTCGGAGTCCGTTTTCTAAAATGTTCTATATTGATACTTATGGAAAAGTGCAAAACATTGGCTTTATGTATGCCACAGAGCCTAAACTACTATCCATACAAGAAAACTTAAAATTATCACAACGCCATTTTTTTGTTTGAATAGTAGTTGAAGACGGAGGAGCTATTTAAATCAAAATTTTGTCAGTTTTACATAAAAAAACTGCAAATATTTTAGAATGTATGGACTCCGTTGGGCCTCGCATGTGGTTGGGAAGGAGTCTGTTCCACGGCTTGTGAAGTATTTTCGAGGGTTTTGCTATGAAGCATCGTCTTTACAAACAAATATATTGTGCGAATATGACCCCAATAGTAAGCCACACACTAAGAATTTTCGTTCGAAAAAACTGTCGGTTGGCGTGTCAGAAAAACTGGCACTTCGCGTGGCGTTTTTGAAAAAGATCCTTTCCACACACTATAAAAGTTAATCTGTTGATTTGCGTGGCAGTCAAAGTGCTTTTGAAAAATAACAACAAAATGTATACATTTGGCTCGGCGTGTTGACTGTCTTTTTTGTCTACGTTCCATATCACACTCTAAGGAAACTCAGCGGTATAACGAAAGTGAATTAAATTTCACAAGACTTCATTGCGAAATGATGGGAGAATTTAGTGGTTTGTGCAATGATATTGCTAGCTAGTAAAAAGATGCAGAAAAAAGTTAAACTAAAAGGCTTTGGAAAAAAAAAAATGGCCGGCTAACAGAAATGAATTTAGTGAAATGAAATTAGGTACTAAACAGTTAAAAATAAATAGTCCGACCGATTTATATAACTACTTATGTAAGAATGGCTGTAATTGACTTTGGAAATCTAATTGAAGAAATAAGACCGTGTATTCAAAAAGAAGATACTAACATGAAAAAGAGTACCCCACCAGAGGAACGTCTTGTAGCAACAATAAGAATTTTGGCTACATGTCGTTCTTATGGGTGTCTAAAATTCTCGGCAGGAATATCATCTCAAGCTCGTGGTCAAATTGGCAGGACAATATGTTCACATATGAAAGAAGTTAATTAAACTAATATTATATTTTTAATAGACACGTAATTTTAATTGGACTTATTTGAGTATTTGAATTTGAATATTTTTCTTCAATTTCGCACTCCTTGCTAGCAGATTCAGTTTCATTTATGTTAGGAATATTTGGTAAGTCTGTAAAATTTAGTTTGGTAGGCACTGTTGCGAATGTGATGTTGAGAAGCGTAGGGATTAGATTGCGTTTGGAGGGAGAATACACCTAGTTCCAGTCCGTTCAGTGAGTGAGAAATGAGAAGTCGTGTTCAATTAATCGTGTGAAGTGTGAATATATATCACTGGGTGAGAGGCAAACACATTTTGTATTAAATTATGTAGTAGATTGAAGGTTAGGCGGGTAGTTCCGCTATTCTAAATTGTAATGGGTAGCCAAGGATAGTTAGCTTGTGTGTGTGAGTGATTAACAAAAGAATCGAATGCCTGTTCTGCGTACGTCGCACCCCACTGTCAGCGAATGCCTGTTTTGCGTACGTCGCACCACACTATCAGCGAATTCCTGTTCTGTGTACGTCGCATCACACCATCAGTGCGTGAGTCGCATAATACCTGCTTTTCCCCTGCGTTATTGCACTCTATTTGTTGTGCGTGCGTCGCAAGTGCAATTAATCTATTAGTCCTCAGGTAACAACGTTTCAGCGTAAGTCGCTCCCTTCAATCTGTCGGTACACATGAACGCTCTGTGCCTACTGACGGAAAAAGGCTATGGATTTACCCAAAAAATATGACTGAATGCATATGTGTGTGTGAAGGATGTGGTGAAGATATGATAGAATGTATATGGGTGTATGAATAAAATGTGATTGTTTGCTGTATCTCACTGAGTTTTATACTAAAACGTTGTTCTCCTTTTTCCACAGCTCCTGGATAACAGCATCTATTTATTAGGTAAGCCACCACATACTTACTTCTGCAATCAATGTAAGATAAAAGGATAAAAATATATTTAATCCGCTTAGGAAAAAAATGACCTGTGTTTAGTCATTCTACTTTCCTGTATTATTTTCCTTTTTCACTTTAATATTTAACAGAAATGATGTATCTTGATCGATGCTATCCACACTGCTCGTTGGGAGCTCATGTTCTAAAGTGAACAGTAGTAAATCATAGTACCTACCACAAACAAAGTTCGTAGATTTTATCTGTAGACTTCCCACTTCTCTTGGACGATTCCACTTTCCTCAACTCTTTTCGGAATGCTCTTCTTAAGGATCGTATCTTTTTCAAAACGCTATTTTTATTATATTTATTATTATTAAGAATTACATAAATTTAAATTTTATTCTAACCTTCATTTTAAAGGTTGCGATTTTTATAATCTTGAGATTGCATTTTCCATAAAGCCGGTTGCGTTTTATAAATGTCTATGAAATTTATAACAAATTCTTTAGAATTTTTAATTTTTTCACCAATATTTACGAAATATGTCAAACGCACTCCAAGTGATACGCCACTTTTTTAATTTGCCATGTGTGCAAGATCAAACGAAAACCAGCGAAATGGAATACCAAGAGGAATGTAGGATAATTGTTACAACATCACACACCGCCCAACACAAAATCGTGATATAAACCCTCGAATGCATTAAGACTATCGACCCTTTTTTTTTCATAAATACTAATGACCCTCTTTTCACTCCACTTCAATTTTATTGAACCCAAATTAGCTGAGATCATTTCCTTTTCGAAACAAATTAAAAACCCAACTTGAATTTTATTCCAAACAAAGTCAGCTAAAATTATTTATTCTTCAACCTAAAATCAATATATTCAATACATAATTTGTTTACTTCAAGCACTATCAGCAAATAATTTTCCAATAACCCCAAGAACCGATGCAATCACCTTTTTTTAGTAATTAAAATCAATAACCCCAAACGCAGACGAAATCACTTTTTCTTTGAGTAATAAAAATCAATGACCCCATACGCAGACGACATCACTTTTCTTTTGACCCAAAAAAATGCACGCGTAACCTTTTTTGTCGATCAATCGATCGCTGCTTAAAAAAATCGATAATGAAAAGACAGTTCGTTCTTAAATTCCGATCGGGAAAGTTGCCTTCAGTCTATTTAAAAGAATTACTTATGTTTTTGGTTTAACAAAGTTGTAAATTAGCTAAGTTCTTTTTATAAATTTGGATAACATCAACTATAAAGGAAATAAACGTATACTTAAGAAGTGACTTTCTTTTACTATTTCCAAATAATTAAAGATAATTATTTTTACTGGCGCAGTCGGTAGGATCGCGTTTAGTTCGAAGCTAACTCGATCTCTGCATATTAATGTTTAAAACGCGAATCAAGTTCGATAACATTTTACTAAAAGATTAGTGAAGTGCAAATCTATTGCAATATCATTTTACTAAAAGATTAGTGAAGTGCAAATTTATTGTGATAACGTTTTACTAAAAGATTAGTGAAATTCTCATCCACAAACAAAATTGACACGCACCAAACGTTTCATCTAAGATCTAGAGGAAAATAAGCAACACAGCAGTGTCAGTGTAACATTCAATTATACTGCGAATTGTCGTATAACCCTACATCGCTTTGCGAAAAGGAGCGAAAAGGAACACCGCATACATTTGAAGTTGAAGCAACTAAATACCCCATAAGAAGGAAGGAAGAGCCAGTTACCCTATAAGAAGGAAGGAAGAACTAATCACCCTATAAGAAGGAAGGAAGAACTAATCTAAAGAAGGAAAAATAAACTATCTAAAAGGAAGGGACAACCTAAAGTAACCAAGTAACGTACAATTATTTCAGCTAGAACGATTTTGGGAGAATTGAAGTAAGAAGATTGAGCAACGTTGGTAATAAATTTATAAATTTAATAGTTCCAGTATTGTGAGTAAATTTTTGTTTTTTATATAAGCATATACATATAATATCTTCCAGTATAGCGATTAAATTTTTGTTTTTTTTTTATATACAATATACATATAATATATTCCGGCATATAGTGAGTAAATTTCAATATTTTTTTTTTCTTTCTCAAATACACACATAATATCAAAGACTACTAATGATAGGTAATGAATAATTTTGAATTGGACCAAGAAAAAAGTCTGGAATTATTAACTGCTGGTTTAGGATTTACATTAGATAAAATTCATGAGAAAGTAGATTCTCTTCAACCTCTTATTACTAATAATACTCCCAATATGACAGCAATAACTATAGACCCTCTAAAATACCTATCCCGTCTCCCCGACTTTAACGGCGACTATACTAAACTGCAAAATTTTACTGATTTAGTGGACAGAATCCACCCTCAACTCACAAAATATGATGTAACGTCACAATTAATCTGCATCGATATAATTAAATCTAAACTAACTGGTAGGGCTCGCGAAATGATAGATATAAACTGCGATATAACTTCTTGGACAGAGATTAAAAAATTATTAAATCACTATTTTGGAGACAGAAAGTCAGCAGACCAACTGTTTGAAGAATTGAGAAGTGTAACTTTCCGTACTAATAGTCTCGAAATGTACAACGAAATTAAGAACATATTAGGGAGATTAAATATAAAAGCAAAGAATGAAGGGCAACCTGAGAATCTTGAAGAAATTCTTAAAGCAAACAAAAAATCGGCTCTAGATATATTCAAAAGAAAATTACCAGAACCCATGAAATCGATTTTATATTGTCGGGATCCCGCAGATTTAGAAGCCTCCATAAATATCCTCCACGAGTCAGGATACGCATATCTCAATCCATATTCTCAAAACCAAAAAAATTATAATACTGCAAGAAATAATCAGAATCGAAACAGAAATTCCGACGCGAATAATGAACTACCAAACAGATTTATTAGAACCAGGCAATTTCCTCATTCATATACAAACTCATCACGAAATAATTACAATAATCGAGAATCCACCATACCCACCGGATCCAATGCAGCCAATCCCCAATTTACGAATAGATATAATAATAACATACAATCTACAAATAGATATAATCTCAACACATACCGACAATTCAATCAAAATAGATTTAATAATGCAAGTAACCACCATCCTAATAACAATAATCACAGTAATATGCGTTCTAATATTCCTAATAGTCATAATTACGATAGCACTCGTAACAACAATACTGGTAATTACAATAATAATAATAGTTCCTATGTAAGACCAGAACCTATGGAGGTTGACTTAATACACACCAATCAAAATGAAATCACGGACTCTGGACCACAGAATTTTCACTCTCCGGCCTCAATAGAAACCTACCCTATATAGTAGTGAAGTCAAAAACTATCCCCTTAAAGATCCTCATAGACACAGGCGCCACACACTCTGTCATAAACCCAAATATTTGCCACCCTAAATGGATAACAAAATTTGAAAAGCCATTTGTTCAGTCCACATCCATATTTATGAATCCCTCGTCGAAATTCCGCCATCAAATGATATCCCTCGATGAAATATTCTTCCTAAAAAGTACAAACAAACCCCACAAAGAATCATACTTATAGCAAATGAACTCAATATACTTATCTGAACAATAAGCTTCACCACCTCGAATCCCTCCTACAAGTTATCCCAGAGTTCATTCTATCTATAAATAATCAAAAAGTATTAATATTTTAATTAAAATATATATAATTAACTACAAACTCACCTAATCATACACCTCCAGCGTATTTACATTTTTTTAATGTCATCTAATGACATTACGTCAAACAGCTGGTGTAGCCACAATCAAATTTGGACCATCGAACCAAGCGTTGCCAGGGCAACATATTATGAAGCTGGGACATAGCTGTTCACGGCGGCTATAAAAAGGCGGCGAGCCACAGCTAAATCACCATTCGGTTTTCAGAGTCTAATCTGAAAGCATCCTCCACCAGAGTCTAATCTGTTTCCTATCCTTTGAACAAAAGTATAATTTTGTTTATTCCTTCATATAGAAGTTTAATTCTATTATTGTAGAAGTATAATTCTACTTATATCCAACATCCAATTTTGCCGCATATTATAATTTCAGAGTTTAATCTGAAAATATCCTCCATCAGAGTCTAATCTGAATCCCATCCTAAAAGCAAGAGTATAATTTTGCTCTATCCTTCATATAGGAGTCTAATTCTATTAAAATTCACACTCCCAAAAAATCTGACACTTGATCCCCGATCGTGTAACAGAAGTTTAATTCTGTTTACACGTTTCAGGACGTTGCGATTGAAGTATAGTTCTGCGCAGACGTTTTAACATTCGCTGTAACAGAAGTTTAATTCTGCTTACACACTTCAGCACGTTGTAGCAGAAGTATAATTCTGCTTACGCGTTTCAATATTCGCTGTAACAGAAGTATAATTCAGCTTACACGCTTCAGCACGTTGCAGTCGAAGTCTAATTCTTCTACATCGTCGCTCTCTTTCTCAGAAATTTCTAATAAAATTGTCGCTATCTGATTCCGAAGAAATAAAAACTGTCTTCTTCTTCTTTCCAGGAACAGAAGTAAGGACAGAGAGTGGATAAAGCAGCAAGATTTTATATTGAATTTTTATTTTGGAATTTTTAAATTATCGTCTTTGTTGTTGAAGTTTAATTGAATTTTAGTTGAATTTTATTTAATAGTATTAGTAGTTTTATTAGGATTGAATTATTTATTGAATTAAAAGTATTGAATTTGTGATATTAGGTTAAGTGTATGAATTATTTTAATAAAATTTATATTTGAACTACATCAAAGCTGAGTTATCCATTTTAAAACCGGCACCCTCCCTTACGCTCGAGACTAGATCTCACATTGGTCCTTCGAGCCGGATAACTCAGTCAGTCAAATATAAAATTAAAATATTACTTAATATCACATAATTCAAGCTTCTCGGTTAAAAATGTCAAAAGATGGCGAATCCATTTCATCTGACGTTGGTGACGAAACCATTGACTCTGTGTCAGAGTTGGTTCAGTCCCAAAAAGAAGTCAAAGAGTTAATGGAAGATTTATTTAAAAGGCATCAAAGAGAAGGAAAAAAGAAAACTGTCAAATCGACAGAAAAACGTTTACAAACGTTTACCGAATACTGGAAAGAATTCCAAACGCGGCATAGGGCAATTAAAAAGAGAGGGACAAAAGAATATCTCCAGCTAGACTATTTTACGAAGGAAATATTTAGCGAGGTTCAGGAGTACTACATTGAAAAGGCTGCTGGCATGGAAGAGGACATAGACAGACGAACACCAACGCTGTCTGCCAGAAATCCTCCACAGACAACACAAGCCAGCACAAGCTCATGTAACAATGAAAGACTCCCTAGAATCAAGCTACCAACCTTCAATGGAGAATATTCTACATGGATCTCATTTCATGACTTGTTCAACTCAGTAATTCACAATAACAATAATTTAAGAGACGTCGATAAATTGTACTTTTTGAAGACAAATCTAATTGGAGAAGCTGAAAAGCTGCTCAGGCATTATGAAGTATGCGACGCAAACTATCAACCAGCCTGGCAGCTCTTAAAAGAACGCTACTCAAATAAGAGAATCCTAGTCAATGTGCAATTAAAAAAATTATTATCTCTCCCAACCATAAACCATGATACTGCCGACAATATTAAAAGGCTACTGGATAACATAACTGAAGCTTTACTGGCACTTCAGAACTTGAAAATAGACACCGATAATTGGGATCCAATAATTATATACTTGACTGTACAAAAACTGCACCCAGACACGCACCAATTATGGGAGCAGAGCCTCCACAGTAGCACAGAATTGCCCGAACTAAAAACATTAACAAAATTCTTAGAGTCTCGCTTCCGAACTCTAGAAATGATAGGAAACAAAAATACGTCATCAAATACGACACAGAGAAAACCATTCTCACCCAAACCCACATATGGACTCTTGAACAAAACTAAAAATGCAGTGCCAATACACCCACCTACAAAAAAGACCTCTTGCAGCCATTGCAAAGGTAGCCATATAATTTTTCATTGCCCAACATTTAGAAATTTGACCACCCAACAAAGGCACGAAGTTGTCATAAATAAACACTTATGCAAAAATTGCTTATCACCCAACCATGTAACTACTAGCTGCACAAGCAACAAAAAGTGTTATCATTGTAATACAAATCATAACACTCTGCTCCACTACGAGCAAAATTATTCAAAAACACCAAATCAGTCCACCCAAAATTCCAACATGGAAGCCAAACAAATCACACCCGCCTGTAGAAATGATGAACAACAAGTTCAGAATTTCCTAACGTCAAATATGAAAAGAGCTCTTCTCTCTACGGCTCTGATAAACATCACTGCACCATCCGGAATCACAATGGCATTCCGAGCACTAATAGACTCTGGGTCTCAAGTGTCCATCATGAACGAGAAAACCTTTAAACGATTACAACTCAAAGGATCTCCTACTACCCACGAATTAATTGGACTTGGCACGACACCCACTAATACAGCCTTAAAACAGGCCACAGTCACAATTAATTCACTACATTCAAATTTTAATATAACAAGCAACATGCTTGTAATTAAAAAGATCACCGAACTATTGCCAGCCCAAACTATCGAAGTTTCAAAATGGAAACACATCAACAATCTCCCGCTAGCAGATCCTAAATTCGCTATTCCAGGAGAAATAGACATTCTTCTTGGAGCAGATATTTACGCCGCCATTCTCACAAATGGCATAAAAAGAGGACCTTGCAACACACCTACTGCCCAAAATACAAAACTTGGCTGGATCTTAATAGGAGCAGTACCAGAAACAAAAAGCATGACAACGACAATGCTATCCACCCACACCATTATAAATACTGATTTAGATAATCAGTTAACAAAATTTTGGGAACTAGAGGAATGCTCCACTAGACCCAAATTTTCACCAGAAGATCAATTATGCGAGGATCTCTATGATGAAACAACAAAACGATTACCCTCTGGAAAATATGAGGTAAATCTACCTTTCAAAGACTGTAATACACCACAGCTCGGACAATCTAGAAACATGGCTGTCAAACAATTCTTGCAGCTAGAGAAAAGACTATCTAACAATCCAGAATTGTATAAACTATACACAGCTTGTATCGATGAGTACACTCATCTTGGACACATGAAGCCTATTCCACCCACACAACTATTATTAGAAAATAAATCATGTGATAACACTCCATTCTATTACCTACCGCATCATGCAGTGTTTAAAGAGAGCACTACCACTAAGCTTCGAATTGTATTCAATGCATCAGCACGCACCTCAAATGGTAGATCATTGAATGAACAATTACTGATTGGACCTACAATCCAACCAACACTTTGGACCACCTTATTGAGATGGCGACTGTACAGATTTGCATTTACTGCAGATATTGAGAAGATGTACAGGATGATTCAGATGGCACCTAAACACCAACAGTACCAGAGAATAATCTGGAGAAATACACCAAAGGAAGAAATAAAAGACTACGTCCTAACTACAGTCACCTTTGGCACAGCACCAGCACCATATCTCGCCATTAAAACTTTGCAGCAGTTAGCAAAGGATGAAGCTAGCAGTTATCCACTCGCAACAAAAAGCATCATGAGAGATTTTTATGTGGATGACTTGGTCTCGGGAGCACACAGCTTAAGCGAAGCACAACAACTACAACAAGAACTTATTGAAGCTCTAGCCTCAGGAACATTTAACCTAAGGAAATGGACAGCGAACCATCATGACTTACTAAAAAATATTCCACTAGAGCACCGAGAGTTAAAAACGAATCTGGAATTTTCAGAACACGAATCGATAAAAACTCTCGGCATCCGCTGGCACCCAACAACAGATTTCTTCTCTTTCAAAGTCAACACTCCCGAACCAAAAACCACATACACCAAACGAATAATACTGTCTGAAGTGTCGTCTCTATTCGACCCACTAGGCTGGTTAGCGCCATGCATTATTACAGCCAAAATTTTAATTCAGAAGCTCTGGCTCTCTAAATGCAACTGGGATGATTCTGTATCCACAGAAGTTTTAAAAGAATGGAGTCATTTCAAAGATCAACTACCTACCATTCAGGATATTCAGATTCCACGCTGGCTAGGCTACCAGCCTAACATACGTGAGATGGAACTACATGGTTTTTGCGATGCCTCCAATCATGCCTACTCAGCAGTTTTATATCTCAAAATACATCTTAATGAGAGCTCCCGAGTACAAATCATGACAGCAAAAACCAAAGTAGCTCCCATCAAACCAGTCTCACTACCTCGACTAGAGCTATGTGGTGCTGTCCTGCTCTCCCGACTTATTAAACAAGTTGTCACTGATTTAGAGCTTGAAAAGGTTAAAATTACAGCATGGACAGACTCCAATATCGTTCTAGCTTGGCTACAAAAACACCCATCCACCTGGAAAACGTTCGTGGCTAACCGTGTCTCCGAAATACATGAAAACATTCCACTAGCCATATGGAAACACGTTCCTTCAAAGTGCAATCCAGCTGATATAGCATCTAGAGGAATTCCACCAAATACCTTATCTACAGCATCGATATGGTGGAATGGTCCAGACTGGTTACACCAAGATGAACAATTCTGGCCGCAACAAACGCCAGAAATACACACTCAATTAGAGTATAAAAAGAAATCAAAGGTTCTCACCACTACAATCGATGAACAAATTCCTTTACTTCACAAATATTCATCATATCAAAAAACGATAAGAATAACCGCCTACTGTCTCCGATTTATAAATAGTGTACGCAAACTACATCCGACTACTCAATTCTTATCAGTACACGAATTAAAAATTGCGGAACGATGTCTAATTAAATTGCTCCAAAATATTACATTTCCCAACGAAATCTCCCACTTACTAAAAAATCTTCCCCTTCCTAAAAAGAGTCGACTTCTATCTCTCAATCCCACGCTCGACTCTGCCAACATTCTCCGAGTTGGAGGTCGTCTTACAAAATCTCAATTAAATTACGACCAACAACATCCTATAATACTCCCTAACAACCATCATCTAACCAATATCCTTATAGACCACATCCACCATTATACATTACATGGAGGCACCCAAATAATATTAAGCACTATAAGGAATCACTATTGGTTACTAAACGCCCGCAATACTATTAGACATCGCATCCGCAAATGTGTTGATTGCTTTCGGTTCAATACAAGGCCTAATACTCAGTTGATGAGCTCTCTACCCTCAGCTAGAGTCAACATATCTTTACCCTTCCAACACACTGGGGTAGACTATGCAGGCCCGCTTGATATGAAAACATCAACACTAAGAGGAACGAAGATAACAAAAGCATACATCTGCTTATTCGTCTGCTTAGCCACTAAGGCTATACATATAGAGCTCGTCTCTGATTTGTCCACACCAGCCTTCCTAGCCGCCCTCAAACGATTTGTTGCACGAAGAGGCCTCTGCTCACACGTTTATTCTGACCGAGGCACTAATTTCATTGGAGCCAATCGACTTCTACAGTCCAATCTAGAAAAATCAATCAAAGCAATCGAAGTCGATCTAGCTAATGAAATTGCTAACCAAGGTATAACTTGGCACTTTAACCCTCCTGCAGCACCTCACTTTGGAGGCCTATGGGAAGCTGGTGTAAAATCCACCAAGCGCCATCTCTACAAGACCATTAAAGATACAAAACTCACATACGAAGAACTCTACACAGTCTTAGTTCAAATTGAGGCATGTTTAAATACCCGACCTCTTTCCCCTCTGTCCAATGGTGCAACTGACTATAATATCCTCACTCCTGGGCACTTCCTAACAGGTCGTCATCTCCTTACTACATGTGAACCTCCCCCACTTAATCCTCTCCATCATCCTCTCAAGAGATGGCAACACATTCAATCACTCTCCTACACCTTTTGGAAACAGTGGTCGAGAGATTATCTCCATACTTTACATCAACGACATAAATGGCAGACTGAAAGGGAAAATATAAAAATTGGAACTCTCGTTTTAATAAAAGAAGACCAAATCCCCATAGGAAAATGGCCATTAGGACGAATCATTGAAATTCATACTGGTCATAATGATTTAGTGCGAGCAGTTACCATTAAAACACCGAAAACAACTCTCACCCGTCCTATCGCAAAGGTCTGCCCTCTCCCTTCAACAGATATCTCTCACCAGTAATTCAAAATCCCCACCAATATCTACTACTCTGTGGCAGTACAAAAATTCAAAAAAATACCGTTTTGTTTGAATATAAATAAATCCACAATCCGCCAAAAATCACTTCAAATTTGAAAAGTGACAAGTGAAGATCAAGTGCGGTTCAGTTTCAGTTTTTTCGTTTATTATTATTTCATTCTTCGGTTTTTTTTATTTATTTTATCTACCATGGAGGAACTATTAGAGATTTTCAACTCAGAATCACTAGATTCCGTAGATATGGACTTATCACCGACTCCTCCAGAACTGTTGGTAGCACCTAAAAAAATCAAGCCAGTAAGCCCATTACCTCCGACTCCTACCAAAAAACGCAGATTACAGTCCGCAATCGTACGACCTCCACCACACGAAGTTCTGCCGGTGAGAGAGCTACTTAGACCTTTCGAAGCAAAGCCAGCTTCGCCAGACATCAAGAAACTTCAGATCAAAACCAAATCAAATGATCGCTTCAAGTTTAGGCCACTGTCAAAGAAAAGCCGTCCAGGGATTCGTATTCCAACTCGACCACGTTTGCCCACGGTAACAAGACGAAGCCCGCCAAAAGATCTGCATGTCATAGCATCTTCAAAGCAAACAATTACCACAAATACTAGCAAACACAACTCTGCATCACAAAATACAATACAAACACATCATAGTATCAAACGGTCAACAAGTGCTCAAATACTTCCCAATAAAAAGAGCAAAATGACAGAGCATCCTCAAAGAAAACCTACGGCTACTAACTCTACAAAATCAAAAACAAAGATATCATCATCCACGAGCACTGGTCAAACTTCCCGGACGACTAGCGATTATACAACCAAGTCCGTATCACCAAGTATGCCTGATCTGAGCCCGATAATGCCCATCAACAAAATTGAATCAGTTGGCAGACAAGATTCCTATAAAAGCATATCACATCCACAAACAGCTATCAAAATAGCATCAACAAATATTAGCAATTTGGTATCCCAGGACATGATTATAGATCCTCCAACCGAGTTTATGGATCCACCAATTATTCCTCCAATACAATTCCAAGATGTTCCATCAGCCAACGCAGAGCCTCTGACATTAAGACCAGGAATACCAGAAGACATCAAAATATCAATACGAGCCAGCCCCGACGTCAAACAGCTATTGGAATCCTCAGCTATTCCATGGAATACAATCCGAAAATCTAAAATCTTTTTTCGTTTCAAACTCCCTTGTGGAATAACTCTCAAAATGAAAAAGAAAAGGGAAGGACTTCACTTTTTCAAACAAGACACTGTAAGTTCTTATTTTATAATTTTTATTGATTTATTTATTTATTTTTTTTTTGTGGGAGTGGAGGATGTTCAGTCCACATCCATATTTATGAATCCCTCGTCGAAATTCCGCCATCAAATGATATCCCTCGATGAAATATTCTTCCTAAAAAGTACAAACAAACCCCACAAAGAATCATACTTATAGCAAATGAACTCAATATACTTATCTGAACAATAAGCTTCACCACCTCGAATCCCTCCTACAAGTTATCCCAGAGTTCATTCTATCTATAAATAATCAAAAAGTATTAATATTTTAATTAAAATATATATAATTAACTACAAACTCACCTAATCATACACCTCCAGCGTATTTACATTTTTTTAATGTCATCTAATGACATTACGTCAAACAGCTGGTGTAGCCACAATCAAATTTGGACCATCGAACCAAGCGTTGCCAGGGCAACATATTATGAAGCTGGGACATAGCTGTTCACGGCGGCTATAAAAAGGCGGCGAGCCACAGCTAAATCAACATTCGGTTTTCAGAGTCTAATCTGAAAGCATCCTCCACCAGAGTCTAATCTGTTTCCTATCCTTTGAACAAAAGTATAATTTTGTTTATTCCTTCATATAGAAGTTTAATTCTATTATTGTAGAAGTATAATTCTACTTATATCCAACATCCAATTTTGCCGCATATTATAATTTCAGAGTTTAATCTGAAAATATCCTCCATCAGAGTCTAATCTGAATCCCATCCTAAAAGCAAGAGTATAATTTTGCTCTATCCTTCATATAGGAGTCTAATTCTATTAAAATTCACACTCCCAAAAAATCTGACACTTGATCCCCGATCGTGTAACAGAAGTTTAATTCTGTTTACACGTTTCAGGACGTTGCGATTGAAGTATAGTTCTGCGCAGACGTTTTAACATTCGCTGTAACAGAAGTTTAATTCTGCTTACACGCTTCAGCACGTTGTAGCAGAAGTATAATTCTGCTTACGCGTTTCAATATTCGCTGTAACAGAAGTATAATTCTGCTTACACGCTTCAGCACGTTGCAGTCGAAGTCTAATTCTTCTACATCGTCGCTCTCTTTCTCAGAAATTTCTAATAAAATTGTCGCTATCTGATTCCGAAGAAATAAAAACTGTCTTCTTCTTCTTTCCAGGAACAGAAGTAAGGACAGAGCGAGTGGATAAAGCAGCAAGATTTTATATTGAATTTTTATTTTGGAATTTTTAAATTATCGTCTTTGTTGTTGAAGTTTAATTGAATTTTAGTTGAATTTTATTTAATAGTATTAGTAGTTTTATTAGGATTGAATTATTTATTGAATTAAAAGTATTGAATTTGTGATATTAGGTTAAGTGTATGAATTATTTTAATAAAATTTATATTTGAACTACATCAAAGCTGAGTTATCCATTTTAAAACCGGCACCCTCCCTTACGCTCGAGACTAGATCTCACACCATTAAAGCTAAAAACTTTAAATCACTCTATCGACATAAACGAAAAAGTCAATATTCCCCTTTTCGAAGAGTTAGGAAATCCATCTAATAAAATAGAAATGTTGATATGTAGCCTCCACACAGAATTCGATGGATTAATAGGAAATAATATTCTTTCCCCGCTCAAAGTTAATATAAACTACGAAACAAATTATCTAACAGCAGGAGACAAAAGGGTCAAAATACACTTTAACTCAGACCAAGGAAACACGTATTGTTTCACAGAGAAAGGCAAATACGAAATTTCTTTACCAGTGACACAAAAAGAGGGCTTAGGTTACTTAGCTGAACAGCGAAGTATTGACGGGTCTTTTGTGATTTATGAAGGGGTGTATAGCATTGAAGATTACAAACTGACCGCCAAAGCTCAATTGTTAGCAAATATGCCAATTAAGGTGGCCCTGAGGCCTGTAAACGTCGAAACTGTCGATTGTCAAAACTTTAGCATTATAGAAAATATAAAGATACAACCCCTTATTGAACAATTAAGAACCGATCATCTCAATCTAGAAGAAAAAAATAAACTAACAAATTTGGTAAAAAGATTTCACGACATCTTCTATACAGATGACTCGAAATTAACATTCACAAATGCTATTAAACATAGCATCCGCACAGAGAATAATATACCTATCCAATGCAAAACCTACCGATACCCCTACGTTCATAAAGCTGAAGTCGAAAAACAAATCCAAGAAATGCTCGATAATGGTATTATACGACATAGTAATTCTCCTTACTCGGGTCCAGTTTGGATCGTGCCTAAGAAGGCAGATGCTAGTGGGAAAGCCAAATGGAGACTAGTGATCGATTACCGTAAATTGAACGATGTTACTACCGACGATAAATACCCTATTCCGGTCATATATGAAATTCTTGAAAAATTGGGAAGAAGCCAATATTTCAGCACCCTTGATTTGGCGAAAGGATTCCACCAAATCGAGATCGACGAAAGAGATGTGCATAAAACGGCCTTCAGCGTAGAGAATGGGCATTATGAGTTCCTACGAATGCCATTCGGACTGAAGACGGCGCCCGCGACTTTCCAGCGGCTTATGAACAGTGTGCTAAAGGAGTTCATAAATAGAATATGTCTGGTGTATATGGACGACATAATTATTTTTTCAACGTCATTGCAAGAGCATATGGAATCGTTAGAAGCGATATTCAAAAGACTAAGGGAAGTCAATCTTAAAGTCCAATTGGACAAGTCGGAGTTTCTAAAGAAGGAAACAGAATTTCTGGGACACGTCGTGACCCCGGACGGAATTAAGCCAAATCCAAAAAAAATTGAATGCGTCAAGAATTTCCCAACACCGAAAACGAATAAGCAAATAAAACAACTTTTAGGGCTAACGGGCTATTACAGGAAGTTTATCAAGGATTATTCAATGATTTCCAAACCCATGACTAGGTATCTTAAGAAAAATGCCAAAATCGACGTAAATAACCCCGAATACCTAAAAAGTTTTGAGACTCTGAAAAGGTTGTTAATTAATGAACCCATTTTGAGCTACCCCGATCTGACTAAGGCGTTCGTTTTGACGACAGACGCTAGCCAATATGCCCTGGGAGCAGTTCTCTCCCAAGAAGGTCACCCTATTTCTTACGCGAGCCGTACACTAAATGACCACGAGACCAACTACAGTACTATAGAGAAAGAACTGTTGGCAATTGTATGGGCGACAAAATATTTCCGACCATACATTTTTGGGCGAAAATTCCTGATCGAGACGGATCATAGACCATTAACTTGGCTGTTTTCCGTAAAGGAACCTAATTCCAAACTGGTTCGTTGGAGACTCAAATTATCTGAGTATGATTATGAAATAAGGTATAAAAAGGGGACTAAAAACGGTAACGCCGATGCTTTATCTAGATTAGAGGATGTAAAAATCAATCTTACCGGTATAGAAACCCAGGAGGAAACCACCTTTCCAGTAAGCACATCACTATTAAATATATTTAAAAACCAAATAATTATAAAAAAAACTAACTCCGGATCTATGAAAATAAGAAACGTTAAAATTTTTAGAAACAATAGGAAAATAATATATGCAAAAAGCCTGAGTGAGGATTCCGCTTTGATTCTCTTAAAAAACCACTTTAATATAAACCAACTCAATGCAGTCATGGCCGAAGAGGAATTTTTCAAACCACTGTGCAAAGCGTATAGCCATTCATTTGCCGAAAACGCGAGCTTTCGCATAATAAAATGCACAACATTTTTGGAGGACGTGGAAGACGAGGAAAGATTGGCAGACTTAATAGAAAAAGAGCATCTTTCAAAGAACCATCGCGGTATAGAGGAGGTATTTAAAGAAATGAAGTCTATGGTTTATAATCCAAAACTGAAAACTAGAATCACCCAGTTCATTAACAATTGCGAAGTCTGCAATTTGGAAAAGTACGAACGAAGACCCCTAAAAGTAGCGTACAAGCTTACAGAAACGCCCTCACGACCTAATCAAATCATCCACGTCGACGTATTTTACAGTCTGCAAAAGCAACTCTTCATGACGATAATCGACAAATTTAGCAAACTTGCCCAGGCAATAAAGATCACCGGCCGCACATGGACCGAATTCAAGCGCGGTCTCATACAATACTTTAGCTCTTATGGCAAGGTAAAAAAAATAATAGTGGATAACGAACTTGGATTTAAAGCTCTCCCCATCCGAGAATTTCTTAGTGATCAGGGTATAGACATACACTATACTTCAAACAGTAATCACACTTCTAATGCCGATATAGAACGCCTCCATAACACCATAAATGAACATCTTCGACTTCTCAGACATAGCGACGATAACGACTTCGAATCAGTCGAAGAAAAAATTCTCAAGATTATAGGGTTCTATAATAGTACTCTCCATAGCACAACTGATAAAAAACCAATAGATTTCGTGACAGGGAAAGTGACAGAAAACGAATATAATATAATCCGCGATAGAATTATAGAAACCAAAGAAAGATCTATCAACAGACTTAACAAAAATAGGGATAACGTGCAGTTGAAGCCGGGACCAAACTTCATTAAAGAATTTAGGGGAGGTAAAAACCATCCTAAATATAGAAAGATCGAAGCAGATAGGTTGGACGATGAACATCTAGTAGATGCGATCAACGGACTTAAGTACTATAAGACACACGTACGAAAAAAGAAAAAATACCAAGACAGAACTAAACCCAGTATCAAATCCAAACCCAAATTAAAAAAGACTAGACAACGAACGAACTAAATTATCATTCTAATTACAGGACAATGAATATACTCACTATATTCATAATTTCCATCTTTACAAGTCTAATAATTCCTACAGAACCGCAGCAAATAGACATACAGGACTTAAGAAATAACAATGGCTACCTACCAATAAAACTAGAAGACATCAAAGTAATAGAACAATACACTAAAATACTTCACATAGTGAATATTACAAACTACGAGACTACCAGAGAAAACATACGGAACAGCATAACTTTACTAGAACCTAGAATTGCATCCATGAAACCCATGTACGATACAGTAAACCGAAATTTCATTTTGCTTGAAGAGAAAATCAAAAACCTACACCCAAATCCGAGACAGAAGAGGGGCCTAGTGAACATCATAGGTAAAGGTCTAAAGTTTGTAGCCGGCACTATGGACAGCGACGACGAAAAAGAAATAAATCAAAAATTAGAAGCACTATCCAGAAATCAAGAAATTTTAACAAACCAGGTTTTAATAAGTCAAAGCGTCGCCGACCAAATACGAAACATTACGGAACATATCAACAACCAACAGAATATTACACAAAAATATCTAAACTCAGTGAACAAGGCAATTCAAAACAAAATCCTAACCCTGGAAGATGAAATCGATTATATCCAGCAAATATATCAGGTCAACAACGACATAACTCTCCTTCGTAACCATGTAGAGGACATTGAACAAGTCATCTTTGCAAGCAAACTCGGTATCCTATCTAGAGACATTTTAACGAAAACAGAACTGGACCTCATAGAAGACTTCGACAGTTACCAGAATATAAAGACCGCCGTTAGACTTCAAAATAGTGAAATTATAATAGTCCTACTAATACCGCAATACTCCCGCCACCTCCTGTCTAAAGTATTGATTGAACCCATCCCGAATAACCAAAACAGGTCTATATCTTTAGAAGAGAACGAAATATTAGTAAATCCCGACAATAAAATATACAAGACAAATGTAAAAGAGAATCTAGAAAAAAATTTGATTGAAATAAATAATAATTGTATCAGCAATATAATAAGGTTTGAAGAAGCACATTCTAAGACAAAAAATTTCCAAAAACGAGAGATAAAAGAAATTACACCAGGTATAATCATATTAAAAAATGTGAATAGTTTAAACATTACGCAAACTTGCAATAGAGCTAACTTTAGTATCACAGGGAACTTCCTAATTAAATTCGAAAATTGTCAGATCAAAATAGAAGATAACATTTTTGTAAATACAAATATCAAAGTTTATGACAACCTAATACTACCAAATTTTATTACAAAAATTAAGGTTGTTCGGTTGGTGTCGGGTTTTTTCAGTGACAAAATTAAGCAGAGAAGGTTAATCATTGCAAGTGCTATCTTAATTACTCCCAGGGAAACGACAACATTAAAATTCAGATTTTGTTGATTCGTGAATTTCTCGGCTTATGAATGTTCCTTTAGATAAATCTGAATAGTTAGTATGGCCCTAACAAAGCCATTTTCAATTGAGTCAACTACAGCCCTAAAAAGACCTTTTTATAATTAGTCAATTACCCCATTTAGAACATCCTCAGCGGTATAAGGACCTGTCTTAATATCGTTTTTTTGTTGTTGTATTATTTTTTACAAACAAAAAACATTAAAATCCTCTGGAATACAATTGTCCCGTTAATAAAAGCTCATAAATATGTGAGGATTATTCAAAAGAGACTAACGAAGGAAATATTGCAAATAATGTGCCCCAGTTTTTTGTGCACTAGACATAAAACGAATATCCTACTAGAGAGACTACGGAAAACAGAAGCATCACTACCAATAACAATAGCAATAACAGCAACAACACCACCAACAATATAGCAGCAATAAATAAGCAGAAAACTGCTAGAAACATAAACATTTTTTTCATGCCCCAAAACGTTGCCTCTCTCAGATGCATGTGTCACAGAATCAGGAAACCTACATGCTTTTAAACTCCATTATGGGTGAATGCACACACATAGAGGCACACACAAACGTATTTAATTTTAACATATTTGCCAAAAGCAAACACGTGAAGAGCAGCAAAAATGCATTCAATGACGACGAGGTTGCTCTTATCAACACGTTACACTTAAATGCAAAGTGTTGTCTGCACCTGAATTACTTAGAAATGAGGTGCTTCCGAGATTTCCGCATTCAATCACTTGCACGAGAACCTCTTCCATTCTAGAGATCTAGGAAAATCTTCTTATAGTTCTGGTAAATTTTCTTTAATGGCCTATTTATTTTTAACTCAACATAGGTATATCTTCTTTATAAGGAAAACACACGTAAGCAACTCTCCGTGCACATCCCATCCAAGTTGAATCAAGGTAACAATGGAATGATTACAAGAAGCCGAACAGCGTGAGAGAGATAGAGATAGTTCAGCGATGGTATAACGCTGTCATCTTCAAGAAACATATTTACATAATCATTTTACTTTGAGCTGTTTACTTTGAGGTTACTGAAGAATCAACATGTATTTAAGCAGATTAACTCCTCCTGGGAACCTATTCACTTCCTTCTCGACACATTTGCTTCTTTTGCTGCTTTGTGCCAGGAAACGGATGGAAACCTGCTAAGTTAAATTGAGAATCATCACTAGGACTCAGAAACGCTGATAGTGGTTGAATATTTAACATAAAATCTTTACAGAGATACATACATATGTATGTATAAAAGTTGTAGGCTGAAATGGCTGTCTTCCAAGTTTTGAAAATTACATCAAACCAAAAGCTAAATTAATGAAAATGAATTGCGGCAAGAAAACAAATGTTATCGTGGTCCGTGAAAAAACCCGCGAACTATGCGACAGTATGAAATGTTTACTGTTTTTAAATTGGCTAAAATACCATAAAGAGACCTGGAAAAAGGGAAGGCTTCCGTTTATGTGGCGATACTCTGTGATTTTTGTCACAGATACGGAATTTCTAAATTCTAAGAAATTCCAAAGGATGATGACTGTAAAGGCACTTTCACATCAAACACAAGAATCGAAAAAATGTAAACCGAAAAACTCAATTTATTCCACTTTAAAACAAGATTTTTATTCCAATGATTAATAAAATCCAAGGAAATGGGATAAACTAAGAATTTTACTGAGAAAATAGTTATATTTATTTCAGATTTTTAAGATAAACACAACTTTTATGTTTTATCGGCCGAATATTTTCGCCGAAAAAGTTTTTCGGCCGATAAAACATAAAAGTTGTGTTTTTCTTCAAAATCTGAAATAAATATAACTATTTTCTCAGTAAAATTCTTAGTTTATCCGCTTTCCTTGGATTTTATTAATAATTGGAATAAAAATATTGTTTTAAAGTGGAATAAATTGAGTTTTTCGGTTTACATTTTTCTGTTCTTGCTTTTGATGTGAAAGTGCCTTAAGCGTATGGACTGTGATATCCTTCAAATAAAAATAAGTGATTAAGTATTGGAAAAGTATTAACATTTAAAGCAAGAATTCCGAGGCGTTTGCTTTGATTCCTTGTCCAATCGGAGTAATAGCACTTTTATGTACATATGTAGATATAAGTCCCGTCGCATATTGCAATTGCTTTAGTGTTTTCATCGTCTCCATATATAGCTTTTGGTACCCTCAGGTTTCGATCTATAATATCAATTCTGTTTACAGGGTCCAGTCCTCCATGAATGAAAAAGTAGTCATTGATAAGGCATTCACGTGCTATAGCAAATAACCGCTCAAAGTTTTGCCTTGGCTTATTAAACAATATCGGAAGTCTCTCGTTGGAGTCACCAGTTCGCAGTTTTGTAAGAAATATAAATCCGTAAAGCGGCTCTTAAGGAAGTTTGCTCCAACATGGAACCGAATTGATCGCAATTGCATCCGGACCAAAAATGCATCTCTTCATCATCCACAGAACCTCTCGTGTTAAAATCTAGCTTAGAACCTCCTTGTAAAGCGTTCCTCATCATTTCACTAATATCATTGAACTGGGCAACGCTGAAGTCATGAATGACATTGCAGGCTTAAGGTAGTTCGGCACAGTTATTACTCTCTAGGTATTCTCGACAAACTCTAGCACCTTCGGAATGTACAGTTGGATTCATAAAATTCTTCAGGTGTTCTATGACGGATCTAATTAGGACAATTGGTAAAAATACAATGCCTGGGAGTATTAAGTTCTGCCTCTAACCGATAGGAGAGGGAGAAGAGGGAGGGAGGGAGGAGTGAACTCAAAATCGGTTTCTGGGTAGCATATGATACTGACTCATTTCTAGTGATGCATAAAATGGCAATGAATTATGGAATTACTAAAAAATGCATTATTTGGCTATTGCTAAAACTGACATGCAACTCTGAAGGGACAGGGATTTGGAACTAGGTGCAATACTAACTTTTATTAAACTCACAAAGAGCTATCCAACGATGTATTACACACATTGCTATTGGAGGGGTTACTAATTTTCATCATTCTTGGATTGATTTATTCCGGATTAAAAAACATATGTTTATCGTATTTTTACTATATTACGAAATACTAATATTACGGATGACAAAAGAAACTTAAAAACAGTTTTTTTTTCATTGTTATTCAAAATATTTGCCTTTATCCTCTACAATTTTTTGCATACCTTTAAACTAATCCTGAAAGTATTGAGATCGCCCTTCTGCAGTCACCTCAGAGATTATTATTTTTGTTCGCATCTACCGCCGATGGAGAGATTTGAGTAAATGAAGATCCGCGGAATTGATCCTTAAAGAAATGATATTAAAGGAGGTCACACGGTATCAAGTACGGACTATAGGACAGGTAGATCATCAATTCGACTCTTGAAATGGTCAGGAACCTGAAAGTCTGAGGAACGATATTTCTTGGTTTATTATCGTACTAGAAAAGAATTCATCCTATTCATTCTTGCTGAAAAGTATCCCACAAACAAATGGTAGTGTTCCCATTCGTACGACGATCTTCCAGTGGAATTGTGGCAATTTTATCCGTAATATCTATAGAATGAGGCAAACATTTTATTTTCCCAATGTTCTAAGTGGACTTTTATTTTGTTGGTTTATCGTAGCCTGGGAAGATTCACTGTTTTAATTGTGGTTTATTTTTTAGCTCACAGCAGTAAACCAACTTGCCAGAACTCGAGCACTGTATTTGGCTGACCATGCTTGAATTTCATGACTATTTTTTTTTTCTTCATTCAACTTTCTTGTATCAACGGAATACAAATCTTCCAGACGGTCAGAGATTCGTGCAGGAGTGTCTTTATTCAGCTCATATATATTATATGCCAATGAAGAGCTGGATATCTCTGTAGGTGCATCGGTGAATTGTTCAACAACAATGGTGTTACGTCCTTATCGTGGCTCGTACTCGAAAAAACTACGCCCTCATTGAAACAATATTTTTCAATGGCTGAGGACAGCGCTTCATAGTCAAATAAATGTTTTACGGTTTGCAAGCACTGTTGTTATGGCTCAAAATCGTTCTCGAGTTAATTCCATTTTTTAACGAAAGGAGTTTTTTGATTATGTGGATAAGAACAAAGACACATTTTTTTAGTGACAACGCTGCCAAAACATTATCAAAAGTGACATCTTCCCGGAAATAGTCTAATCACAAGACACAAGTTAAGTGATCTTTATACTAGACATTTTTAAGTATAAACATAGTACTAAAATCGTATAATCGTACTCAGAGTAAATCGTTGGCTGTGCTGATGGGCAGATAGTTTTATATATTTCGGAAGCTCTGACAAAGATGTCGTAGTTTATGACAAAAAGTAAGCATCGGTCGTAATCATTCTTGGCATACTCGGGTTTTTACATTAAAACTGTTAAACAATTATCTATCACGATCCTTAATTTCTCTAATCTAATCACAAAATTCGAATTACGTTTTCGCTAGTCTCTTGATTTTTCTATAAATCTTATTTGAATTGCGTTTAATTAAAACACGACAGGTATTGTGTCCTTGATGAATGAGGTTCATTTAACTATGATGATCAGAGGTAAAATCTTCATTCGCTTTTAAAAATTAATTATAAAACCAAAAATACAATAAGAAGGCACACAAAAACTATTTCATTAAAATTATACAAAATTACCGAGGGAATGCTGGTTACATTAAGTAATGAAATGAATCTGTTTTCATTGCATCAGGAAATACATATAATTTTGCGCTTTCTCTCTTAATGCTATTTGCATAAAAGGTTTATTTTTAAATTCCCTTGCACTTTGCTATATGGTCTTGCTTCGAATTCAGGATGAAAAAGATTCAATCATAGAATGCGGAGGAAATGCAAAAACCGCTAAAGCTTCATGACTTTGACATACAAAAGAGGCCAACTGAAAAGCAGAGATTTCTTGTAGATGAAAAGGTATCGTATATCATACGAATGATTATGCATATTCGCATTTCGTAGCTATTATAAAAGCTTTATAAATGCTTTCCATTAGAGATCATTAGGTACTGTGTCATAACTTTAAATACATTTTACCCTACAGTTTACATTAAAGACACCAAAAGTCCTAGTACTATCCGGTAGATCCTTTAAAATATCCTCAAAGTACACATGATTTATACACATTTATAACGAGACGTGTATTAACGCATAAAATTAGTAAAAATGGAACTAGATTTGTATAACTCACAGGACTTAAAACAAATACTTAACGGAGAGTTCTGTTCACCCAATTGAGATTTAGTAATCCGAACTAGAAAAGTAACACGTTTTTTTTTCTTAGGTGCAACCGCTCTGACTGAGGTCATAAACAACTTTTGATGAGGAGAAAAAAAGAGAGGAAAGTAGAGATAGTAGACAGTAGAGAGTAAAAAGAGAAACTAAGAAAATAAGAGATGGAGGGAGAGAGATATAAATGGAGGAATGTCCCAAACAGAGAGAAAGCACAGAATGAGTAAATTAGTGAGAGAACAAAAATAGAGAATGCACGAGAGAGTAGAGAGAAAAATTAAGAAAGCGAGAGACATTATGTAAAATATATATCCTGTTCGTCTGTTTGTCTGCAACTCAACTAATATCAAACTTTACCAGAAAAACGTCATCCGTAAAATTTTATTCATAATTTGATCACCATACTAATTCATGTTTTCAATAGCGAACAGCAACAAGGCTTTTTTTTTGCAAGGGACAGGAGATCCCGTCTCAAGCACGGAGGCCATGCCGGCCCATTGTTCTATCCTGCTAGAAGCACATTTGCAAAACCTTCCTGTCCCTTTAATGAAGCGCATTAGATCTTGGTGAGGAAGGTTTTTTAGCTCATCTACAGATAGAAGAGCAGACCCTAGAGTATCCAGCCTGCTCCGGACAAAGGCCGGACAAGCACACAAAAAGTGTTCGGTTGTCTCTGGCCCTCCTTCCAGGCAGGACAGACACTCAGGGCTCTCAACAACTTCCATACTTGTCAGATGAGCGTGAAGCGAGCTCTGGCCGGTGATAATGCCAACCACATCTTTACATTATTTCCTTCCGAGCTTCATGAGGAAATCGGAGATACTCCCATTGGGCCTATCAGGATACAGTTTTATACACCTGCAAATACTCAGGTTCACTCATCTCTGCGGATGCTTTCGATGAACATCCGCTTTGATGAGAGACCCGATACTAGAGGTGACAACCACTACGGCGGGTTCCGGGCCAAGGAACGGAGAATAAAAGCCAGCCCTAGCTGAAAGGTCGGCCCTTTCATTCCCTATGATCACAATGTAACCGAACCCACAGAAGGGACACATTGTTGTGGATACACAACTTATCTACAGACGACCTGCAATCCCCCAGTTACTTAGATGTTATCCGGGGGCCACTCAGAGCCATCAAGGCTGCCTGACTATCCAAAAGGATAGAAATGTCCTTCACCTTGATTTGAATATCAAGGGCTATCTTCGCTGCCATTGAGATGGCGTAGACTTCAGCCTGTCCCTGGAAGACTGTGGTGTATCAATGTCTTACACAAATAAATTAATGCAATTTAGATGGAATTATGTATTTATTTCCGTTTCTTTCAATATGTATGCAAAACTTTAAAAAAAGGTAGTAACGCACGAACTTTTGACATATGTCAAAATTAAGTTTCCCTGTGTTCTGAGCTAAAGCGCATTAAAGTTTTGTAAATTCCAAGCGTAAGGTCAATATTTATCAAAATAGTATGAGTCTTGGGGTTGTGGAAAGTAGAGATTCCTTTACATTCTTAATCTTTTCGTTGACTTTTGTATAACGGCCTCTTCTAAGACTGACTGTGAAATTAGCTTTATTAATTTTATCCATTTGCCCGAATTGCCACTTACTCCTTTTGAGATGGGGGACCTAGCATTTCACGAGGTAATTACTCTGAAGCGCATTTCGAACTTGTCGGAGTACTTCTCTAGTGGTCTTGATGGTGTTCTTCAATCTTTGTTGAAAAAGTACGTTCTGTATTCTGTCCCTGTACTATATTATTTATTTTATTTATCTCTTAGTATGTAGTGGAGTTTTTCTTAGTAAATGAAAGCTTTCTGTTACATAAAAAATTAAAGGAGGAACGATGTTTCTAATGCCGGCCAGTAACCAATATATCTTGTATTGCCAAGCTATTTGAAGCCCTAGTTTCTGACTTCTAACTTTTCATTTAACCCCCTAATCGTATTCTTACAGCATGGCTTTACAAATAGTAAATCTACTACTACTCCAACCTAGCGGAATTCTCCAACTTCTGTATTTCTGCCATTGAGGCTGGCACGCAGGTTAATTGTGTCTACACCGATTTGTGTAAGATATTTGACAAAATTAAGCACCGCATTCTGTCTATCAAGCTCATCAATTTTGGTTTCCCACCTCTCCTTGTTACATGTTTATGGTCATACTCATCACACTGTACGCACTGAAATTACAAATATCTTTGGTATTCCGAAATGTAGGCATCACAGTCCGCGCCTATTCATTATTTATATTATTGATGTGGGCATAACATACTCTGTTACGCCGACAATGTCATCATTTTTGGTAGAATTTCGGATGAAAATGACTGTGTTCTTCTATACTCTGATTCAATTATTTTTCACAAATGGTGTTCCACTAATCTTCGATCTTTGAGTATTAGTAAGTATAGTATAACTGTATTGTTTTCTACAAAAAAGTGCCCCTTTATTTTTATTATTCCGTAGATGGAAATTTATTGAGTTGACTTGATAAGACTAAAGATTTGGGAGTTCGTTTTTAACTCTCGGTTCTCTTTCGAGGATTATATTGATTTCATCGTGAATAAGGCTAACGCTTTTTATGTTTTGTGAGAAGATGATCTAAGGAATTCTAGGATCCTTTTGTCGTAAAATCTCTCTATTGTGCCCAGGGGCGGATTGGCGGTCGGGCCCACCGGGAAAATTCCCGGTGGGCCGTGCTTCCAGTGGGCCGTTTTCAAATAATTTATAGCTTCTATATGATTATTCTCTTAAATAATTTATTTTTTTATTTTTTATCTTAAAATTATAATTTAAAATTTAATAAAATACATTATTTTGCGCGAGAAAAACTTACTATTTCGATTTATATACAGAATTTCTAAATAGAAATATTGACCTTGAAATTGTAAATTATTCTCACGGAAAATATTTCAATTTTATGAATAAAAAAAAAATCCACAATTTTTTTTAAACTTAACTTTTTTTAAAATTATAAAATATATAGTTACCATTGACATATAGTTACCAAAGAAACTTAAAAATTTACTATTTTGAGGAATTAATATTTTTGCAAGTTAGTTATGATATAACGTCTTCAAAGGGACAACATATTAATTTGCTGTGTTAGTTTTAATTTAGTTTATACCGTTACAATATGAATCGCGATAGTATAAAAAAACGTAAAGGTGGTGCCGAGAAGCTGCGCGATAAGAAGAACAAATATATGAAAACTAGTGCAGAAAAATGTAGAAAATTAACAGATATATTCAGTACCACTTCTGTTAATTCAACAAATGATAACATTCTCGGTCCTAGTACTCCCTACGTCGAAGAAATATCGACAGCAATTCCAGAATCAACAGATACAATTATTTTGTATACTGAGGAAGCTAATAAAACCACAGACAATGAAAAGTCTAATACAATTCTAGAAATCAATCCGGAAATTATAGATGTCGAACAACAAACAGTTATTGCCACTTCTAGTTGTGAAAGTGATAATATTGAGGTAAGCTCTAAATCCAATTACTTTGCTCGTCCAGCTAAAAATGAGATTAAGGCATTCTTTGAGTATCATCCAAAACAAGATATTGATGGTCCGGTTTTAAAAAAAACCATAAATCGTAAAGATGGCGTAAATCGTAAGTGGTTGACTTATAGCACCGATAAAAACCTAATATTTTGTTCAGTTTGTCTGGCTTTTGCAAATAGTTTTGAGTCTAATGCATTAATTAAAGGATTGTCAGACAGGAGACATATTCATATAAGACTCGAAGAGCATGAACAAAGTGCAATGCATAGGAATTGTGCAGAAGCTTATTTTTTAAACACTAATGACGCAGATGTAAGAAATTTATTATTTTGTAACCAAATGTCTTTACAAAGGTCGCAGGTGCGCAAAAGATGCGACGTATTACAACGAATAATTGATGTTATAAAACTAATAGGCAAACGTGGACTTAGTTACAGGGGAAAGAACTCTGAGGCTGCGCATTATTTAGAAGATATTTCTATAGATCATGGTAATTTTTTAGAATTTATTTTACTCTTGAGCAAGTATGATCTGTGTCTGAGCGAACACATGAAAAATAGTATACAGCAAAGTAAATCGTTACATCTTTCAGGTGGAAGGGGAAGAGGATCATTAGTAACTTTTTTTTCGAAAACAACTGTTAATAAAATAATAGAAATAATCCGAGATCTCATCCAGAATAGTATTGCAAATGATATTAAAAGAGTTGGCATGTTTTCAATACAGATAGATACTACTCAAGATATCACATCAAAGGATCAGTGTTCTATCATTGTACGGTATGTGACAAATCGTATTCACGAGAAGCTTTTGACAGTATTATGCTGTGAATCATCTACTGGTGAATATATGTTTCAGTTAGTATCACAAGCTATGAAATCCTGCAAAATTGATATAAAAAACTGCATTAGCAATTCTACTGACGGAGCCGCCAACATGCAAGGCCAGTACAATGGTTTTTCTGCATGGATGACAAAAGAATCTCCAAATCAAATACACGTGTGGTGCTATGCACACATTCTTAATTTGGTACTTTCAGAAGCTACTAGTGTCGTTATTGCAAGTACATCGTTATTTAATTTATTAAATGAAATTGCAGTATTTATACGAGATTCATATCTGCGAATGAATATATGGGAAAATGTTAGTCAGGACGTTCATCATCGCAAAATATCTTTAATTGGTGAAACTCGCTGGTGGGCCAAAGATACAGCTCTAAGAAAAGTTTTTGGTGCGTTTTCGAATGGCAATTCCTCTTTATACATTGATCTTGTTGTTACGTTGTCCAGAATTCAGGATAATTCTAGATCAAAGTGTGAGGTACGAATGAAAGCAAAAGCATATATTGAATCCCTACTGAAATATGAAACAATTCTTACAGCTCAAATTTTCCTACGGATATTTGAACTAACCACACCATTGTCAAAATACCTACAAACTAAAGAAATGGATATTTTAAAATCGTATCACATGGTAACTAAAACAGTTGAAGAACTAAAAAAAATCGCTCGGGATTTTGATTCGGTATCGAGAGCTGCGAATATTTTTGTTACTTACGTAAATAATAAATTGCACCAATTAGAAGATTTCGATCTTGAAGTTCAAGCTGTACTACCTGAAAAAAGATTAAGGAAGAAAAAAATTATGGCAGGAGAAACTTCGCAAGATGAAGTTCTTTCTGAGGCAATTAAAGCTTATGAAATACAAGTGCACAACGTCATTCTAGATGTGACCACTGAAAGCATGATTCGACGTTTCGGTTCTAGCAGCACACTGTATGCTGATTTTGCTTGTCTAGATCCCAGGAATTTCTCTGATATACGAAATCGAGGACTTCAAAACTCTGCGCTACTTCAATTAAGTAAACTTTTACGAAGGTTTGATGAACGAGCCACAGAGGAAAATTTAAGATCTGAACTTATGAATCTAGCCTTACATTGGGATAAATTAAAAACCTCACCACTAGAAGAGTACGAAATTTCTGTTGGTTCTGCAGAAGAAGAAGATAATGATGGTATATGAATAAATCATGCTCCAGTTGCAAAAATTGTAGCATTTGTTGCTACTTAATTATACAAAAGTATAATTTAATGAGTGATGCTTATAGCATAATTGGGTTAGGTTATAAGTTCTTGCTTACCCTTTCATTCACGCAAGTAGCTTGTGAGAGAAGTTTTTCAACTCTTAAATATATTAAGAATAGACTTAGAAACAGTATTTCTCAGGACCACTTAGCAGCGTTTATGTTGATGTCAACAGAAAAAGAAATTCTTATGAATTTGGACGCGGATGAAGCTACCGACAAACTCGCAGAAAAGAGCGATCTCTGTCGTAGTCTTCTTCTGTAGTAAGGTAAAGTATAAAACTATTTTAATTTTCACCTTTCAATAACAATTTTCTTTTCAATTTTAGGATCTTCTTTCTGCAGTGGATGTTTACGCTTACCGTATTTTGTATTAATATTAAATCATAACATGATGTTTGAATTATTTTTTTTGTATATTTTTATATTTAAATATAATTTCTTTTTCGAATTTTTTCAATGGAAAATATTATCTTGGCATTTTTTGCATTTCAAAATATTTCCTCCACAGTGGGCCGGTTCCTATCAAAATTCCCGGGCCGAATTCTGGTCCCAGTCCGCCGCTGATTGTGCCTATTTCGGAGGATACGCTTGTCCTCTTTGGGCTCCATTTTTCGGAGTATTGTTGTATTGTTCATACGAAAAATTTATTAAAACATTATTAAAATATTGAAATGGTTGGGGAACGTCCTATTACAACAATATTACCCGGATTGAGGGCGCTACTTAGGTTTGCTCTTCGTGACCTTCTTTGGAGTGATTCCATTGCTCTACCTTCATACCTACGTAGGTTTAATCTGCTTTATTTATAGACACCCTGGGTATTTTACAGGGCTTTATTAACTCCCATCAACTTCTGGTGATTCCTTGCCTTTCAACTCCTCCTCGCTCTTTTAGGTATCATGGCTTTTTCTCAGTTCTTAATCACAGTACTAATTACGGTATGAAAGAGCCGATATCAGTATTGCTCGCTCTTTTACGTATCATGGCTTTTTCCGAGTTCCTAATCACAGTACTAATTACGGTATGCAAGAGCCGATATCAGTATTGCGTCGTCTTTTTAATAGCGCGTATTCCGAATGCATTAATACTAATATGACTTAGGCAGGCCGCGAACTGCAAAATCACCGCAAACTGTTCTATTTTACATCAGTCAGCAATCAGAAGGGAGTTGACGACTGGCAACTGACTGGATCGAACCGACTGTTGTGCTCAGTCTGCATCAACAACCTTAATATCAATCAGTTGATTGTTGGTGATTGCTGCCGCCGTAAGTAAAGGTTTTTCTTCTGTTAAATTGTAATAAAGTTTGTCCTGACTAAAGTACATATTTCTATAAACATTTTAAAAAGAGATTTACATATAAGATTTACCGGGTGAAATCTTATCGCTTTTCTGAAGTGAACATCCTGAAAATTGGAAGTTTAAAAAATTCGTATTATTTGTGAATTTCCTCGAAGCCGCCAGTAATTTAGTAATATTACAGCTCTGATGAAAGTTTGAACTTTTAAGTGAAGCTTGGTTTATTTTATTTTATTTATTTTATTATTATTTTATTTTATTATGTTTTAAAAACATTCATATCTATGTAATTATGTTTATGCTCGGGAAGAATGAATGGATTTTTCCACATCCTTTTTCTTGAAATCCTTCTTCCCCTTCTTAGCAACCACTAGTAAATTACTAAAGAGCTTATGCTTCTTATTGCAATTTTTAATTCAGTTCCTTAGTATTTAACAACACTGTGAAATTTTAACGAAAATAAAAATACCACTCAAGTTCATCGTCTTGGACTGGATTATTGGAACCTGGGAGAAGGCGCACATGCTACGATAGTCAATCAAGCAAGGATTAAAAATCAATCAGTTGGTGACAAGTTAACAGACCAGTCGCTGACTGGACAATCAATTAACTTGGCAATGTGCGGTCTCCCTTAAGCTCAAATCAAGAATCAGCTAAGCAAGGAGACTACTTTAATTATAAACAAACAAACAAATGGACAACAACAATGATAAGTTTTTGAATAAAAAACAAAATTTGCATCGCCTACTGACACTTGATTTAACGCAACTATACATCCATACTAAACGTCAGGCATGCGTATTACTATTCAAAATATCCCGATTTATGTGTATCAGGGGTTTCTAATTAACTAGGTAATTCAAATACCTTGAAGCAAAAACCCAGTTAAAATTACGCTATGTATATCATGAGCATTACCGTTTAATTTCATGGTTAAAAGAGATACGACGATGGAAAAAAAATTCACATATTTACTTCTTATCCGTGTACATGTCCATCTCTATCTTGTCGTCAATACCTTCACTTACCTGTTTGCTCGTATTACATTTACTGGTTACTTATTAGGTTAAATAGCCAGGTATAATACCAGTAAACATGCAATACATATTACTGGTTACTTATCTGCGCAATATTCTCGTATTATGAAACCTACTTGTGCCTTACACAATTTTATTCGCAGGACGAATGAAATAGAAGATTCTGTAGAGCTTCAAACAATCATAACAAGTATGCAGGGAAGGGATTACTCTCCAACAACGTGGCCTTCAAAGGGATTGCACTTTTAAACAGCGCGCAATTTGGTTCTCATAATGAGACTTAAGAAGCTCGATGAATTAGGAACAGTTTATCTGATTTGATTTTAAGAAATTTTATTAGCGCATGCTATGAGGGTAATAAAAAAAAAAGTAACTTTGTGTACAATAAATTCAAAAGAATCATTTTAATCACTCACAACATAATCACTAAAGTTCTATATTGTTTATATTTGTACTTTGTTAATTTTGCAGTCTCAACAAATTCGGAAATATTTTTAGTGAAAGCACATCCTCATCCAGAAAATAAATAAAATAAAACCTGTATTGAAATTCAAAAGCCCCGTAGAATCATCTGGCATTGAGCAAATCAGCCTGATATGTTTCGTTTTTAAAATTTTTTGATAAATTAATTTGCGAGAGAGTTGTTGAATATATTGATAGTTCAGCGCTACCCTCTAAGTGGCAATCCGGTTTTCGTAAACACAGTATCTCTGAAAATGGCATTACCAAAGATTACTACCGATATTAGAAAATATCTCGATAATGATGATGTATATAGGTATTCTACTAATGCTAGACTCGAAAGCTCTTGACATCGTAGACCACCAAATAATTACTTTAAAGATCTTATAGAATTTTAACTTCTCTTCAAGTGCCACTAATATTATTAAAAATTTCTTAACATATCGCTTTCATCAGGTCTATGTAAAAAAAAAATCTTCAATTCATCATGGGGTTCCACAAAGATCGATTTTCGGGCCGCTTATGTTCTGCCTATATATAATTGCATGCCTGATATAATAAAAAAGTTAAAAAGTTACACTTAATGCTGACTGTGTTCACATATTTTTAAGCAGACCCCTTGTACTTATTGAAGACTGTTAATGAAGATTTAAACCAAATTGGTGAATGGGCGCAGGCCAACAAACATGAATGCTGTCCGGTCCATATATCTGGTTCTTCATAGAAGCAATTTAGAAACATTCTAAGTATCTCACCTTTGTAATTTTGAATGACCACCTACTACCAATGGATTAAAAACTATGGTGTCTTGATCAATACGTATATTTTGTTCTAATGTGATCATGTCAAGTCGATTAAATAAAAATGTATGGAATTCTAAGGATGTCCTGGATATCGAAGATTATTATTTTTAAGAAAAGCACGTATGACACTCATTAAAGCCTTGTTAAATCCGCACTTTACTTACGGTAATCTGCCTTTTAAAGATTTAGGCGACAGGTACATGCTCTAGAAAATTAAAATATATCCAAGCGCTAACTTTTATGCAGAAGCTTATTCACTCAGAGCATCCCACGTATTTAGCAGGTGAATTGCAATTTCTGCACTCCCACACTTAAGCTTGCTGATACCACCGTTTTGCGCGCATTTAGCTCGCCGTGGCTCTCATTTTGTCTATACATTCCGCTTATGGAATTCATTAGCTTTAAATATATGGCAGGTGAGCGGAATTGGGGCCTTCAAGACACAATTACCTTTAAGGAATATTTTGTGAATATTTCACTGCAATAGCTGCGAAATAGCATGGTATAGGTTGATCATCTGTCAAAAAACCATTCATTATCTGAAACTTAAGTGTATCAGAACGTAATAGTTCATATTGGAGACAACGCGTTCACTTTACGCAGCTCTGCGCACTTTGGTGAGACTACTAAACCAAGGCTTTTCAAGGCATTTATCCTGCCATATTTTATGTACGCGGACATAGTCCTGTAGTCTCTCTCACAAGCTGGGCTGCTCAAACGAAGAAACATGCCAAAGTGAGGTTTAATGCCAGCTTTAGGCTTAGTTACGTTACTGTGCAATTGATATGGGGGAATGTATTACTGGCTCGCTCAAGTACTCCATATAATGAATAGAATGTGAACTAAGAGTAAATGTAATAATAATAATTAGGTGGATAAGGAAAGTTATAAGAAAAAAGGATTATAATTTTAATTTATATTTTATATTAAATTGTATACTTAAGTAATCAATTTAATGTAATTCACTTTAAGTAAGTTCTGTATCTTATAGTATTTACTTTTGTTTGTTGATGAATTTTAACGCCAGGATACGGTCCAACTCTATGCTATTTATACTAATTACTATTAATCAGTAAGGACTGACTATGGTCCAATAGTTGTGGGATCTATTTTTTTTTTTAAATAATAGGTACCTAAGTCCAATACTGAATATTTTATAGTCGGCTATTTTATTTTTATTTTGCTATTGTAATAAGCTGTTTGATATCGGAATGTCCAGCTTTGTACGTTTGCTTTTAGCATTTCAAATGAATGCTCTTTGAATTTGAAATATGGCGCTATAGATTAATGTAATGTTTGTCTTCAGTAAATTAAAAAAAAAATCAGAGTAAAACAGCACAATTTTGAAAATCAATGGAAAAGATGAGAAGGAAAACGGTTTCAATCCTTCAAATGAATTGCATGAAGAATGAAAACGAGAATTTAACAAAACAAAACCTACTTTACTTGTTTTTCATTATATTTTAATATTTTCGGTCACTATACTTGGGAGCCTAATGCGGATGTTTACAGAAGCCTTTCAAATGTTTTCAAATCAAAACTAAAAGAAAAACTAATTCGTTTAATGTCCTCAGGGACCGACACGACGGGATAGAAATTTACTTTGTAAAGTCCATGCTGGGAAAACACAAAACTATAACCATCCCAAATATCCTCTAGAATGTGCCTTCCAATATGGCATTTTTTTAATTGATTTACAATTGAAACCATCTAACGGAATATTTCGATTTCTTCTACAATGGTACCGTAAAATAATTTATACACATAACGTACCAAAGGAATTTTACGTACGTAGATTTATTGAACTCGAAAAATCAAAACAGGAATTTTGCTAAATATAATTCTAAACATAATTTTCAATTTATTACGAAGCTAAATATACAAAAGCCATATATGTATACATGACTTGAGTGAGTAATATCATTAATTTAATTAATTACATTAGTATTATCGTACACAGTTCAATAGTGCTCAAAGCACTCCTTACTCCTTACTCCGTACCTTCTCTGTAAGAGAAGAGCTCAGTTTGATGTTGCAGTTACTTAAGTACCTAAGTGTACTGTGTACTCATTTAGCATATCCAATCAACCAACCAGCAGCCGAAGTACAGAGCAATTTACTTCTCTTTATAAATTCGTATTTAAAAGCTTCGAACCGTTTTCCATTGAACAAATTTTTCAACAGAAAATTTTACCCCCGAGGAAACGAAACACCGTAGAAGCAATCAATTAGGCTGGCAACAGATATTGCCAACAAATTGCTTGTTTAGATGAAAGCTACTTCAGAGAGTTTTGCAAATTATTAAGATTGGAAATCCTTAAAATTTTCTCTGTTCATATTTTTTTCCCTTTTTTTCCCTAATATTTCACCACTTCAATATTTTATTGTTAATTAGGACAAATACCCATGGGAACAAATTTTATTTTTACAGAAGTTTTTTAACTTGAAAATTATTTATTGACTGTGTGTGGGAGGACTATTCGGATGGAAAAAGGGAACTCTTCGTAATTAAATAATTTTAAAATTCAATTGTGAAGGCAACGAACTTAAATGATCGCAGGAATATAAGCTGATCGTACAAATAAGGAGGATTTTTCAATTAAATTACTGAATGGAAGAATATCAAGGCCTTGCGAAAGAAGCAAATATTCAAAGGGCAACCAAATAGAGCCACCCTATGTGGGGAAATAGGACGAAAGCGTTGAAACCCGAAAATGAATTGCGTCCAGTTGTTGAAAGCAACATTTATCTTTATACGACAAACTGAGTAGTTTTTTGACAAGCTTCATACGTATTGACCTTGAAAAACTACTAGCTAATAATCAAGGTCTGCGAAGATCAGTGTATATTTGACGAACGACACTACTGATATGGTTACAGACGTCATCGAAGCTTTAAAATGAACTATGCGAGATCGTACATTTTAGAACTCTTGACCAATCACTTTGCAAACCTAGTGAAATTAATTTTGAAATTGGCGTCTAGTAACACTTTTCTGAATACAGAAAGGCTTAGCTAGGTAGGCCTTTAATTTTGTAGCATGATTGAAAAAACAAATTGAAACTAGTCTAATGTCAACGCTCGATGTAAAAGGAAGAAAGTTAAAGTTCAATAACCATTGCCAGAATAATTTTCTTTTAGCGGCAACGAACTTGTGATTCTCTGCAAGTGTCTCCAGGAATCAGAAACTATAAGTCAAAATCAGAACTCCGGCACTTATATTGAAGCAAGTTTTGGTCAGGATATCATGTGGACAACCTGTCGTAATGGACGAAGCTTTCATACCAGGAGAAGATCTGCTCTCCATACTGCATGCTCTGCAGAACCAAGCAAGGTATCCGCCTTCCAGCATCCAACATTTCGATGACTACGTTAGGCTGTTATAGGGGTAGTCCAGATTAAGAAATTGGCCGCCCTCGGTCCGCCTAATTTATTTAAGCCCTACAACAAACAACAAAGGCAAAGGTTTCTTTACTTTGGGCTGGCTGGCTCATCTTTGAAAAAAACTGTAAACTCAGAGATAACCGCACTGTTTTTTGATCCGGACAATTAATCTAGATCTTCATAGCGGCTTCTCTGCTGACAGGAACGAAGCTGCTCCTAGCGCCTTGTAAAGGGTTTTCCAATAAGAGGTGGTATTTTAATTAGCCCGCTATTTCGGTAGATGTCACTTTTGGAGCTGTCATTTTTTGACATTTGACAAGTGGAAACTACGCCATTAATAAAAATGGAACGATACACGATTCAACAATGCATTGAAATTATTTAAATTCACTATAAAAATGGTGAAAATGTGGCAGAGACGGTTCGTAAAACTCGAACATTTTTGGGTCGTCGTGAAGCACCTTGTCGGACAGCAATACAGAAATTGGTAGAAAAATTCGAGCTGTCGGGACAAGCTAGTGATGTAAAGAATAAAACCTGTGCACATCGCTCAAGAACAGCCGAGAGTTGGATGGTTTCTATTTAGTAGACGTAGTTGTTATTGCTCCCGATTTGACTCGTTTCTCCGCTGTTTTTTAACCGGACCGTTTGCTAATTTCAAGTCTTTAGTCCAGTAAAGCTTTATCAATTTTAACGTTGTTTTCCGTGCTATTTTCTTTTGCTAATTTCGATTTATAAATTAATTTTATTTTATTTGCGGTGTTTTCCCTGAACCATGTCTGGGTCTGATAAGGTTACGACTAGAGGACAGAAAGAGAAAGGTAGACTGAATTCCGCAAGCACAATGCCTACGCTTCTCTCCGTTGGAAATAGGAACCTGAATTCCGCTAGTCGTATGGATGATGCAACTATTATAAGTAAATCAACATCTGACTGTTCTCCCGACTAATATTGGATACGTACGCTTGACTCCATGCTGGCTAGCGTTGAAAGTCGTATTCAGTCAGCTATCTCGGGTGTGGAATCACGTCTCTTGGATAAAATTGACAGTGTGGTTCAGGGTTTAAATCAACGTGTGGAATCTTTAAATAATGATGTAGTGGACATCAAGAAGAAGTGCTCGACGCTGGACAAAGAAAATGATGATCTTCGTCGTATACTTCGCCTGAACGATGTTATCGTTAGGGGGATACCTATGATGCCAGCTGAAAATCCTCGTGACATCATTGTGGATTTATCAAATGTTATCCAACATAAACTTTCTCCTTATATCGAAGCTTTTCGCCTGAAACGAAGAACGCAGCTTAGCCATAGCAATATCAACAATAGTAATCATGTGATGCCACTCTTAATTCGCTTCTCTTGTTCCAATGAGAGAAGAGCATTCCTCTCGGCGCTAAAAGCTCATAAGCAGCTAAAATTAAATGACCTGAAGGGCTTTACGGCAGATAGTCGAATTTTTATTAATGAGAGCCACACACCACTAAACAGCAGCTTGTTGCGTGAAGCCCTCAAGTTGTTCAGGCAGCGGAGAGTTAGTTCAGTCTACTCTAATAATGGATTCGTTTATGTACAATTTGTGAAAAATTATCGCCCTACTAAAGTACGTGACTTAGAGCAATTACATGCGCTTGCATCTACGGCGTCTACCGCTTCCGAAAACAGTCAATGCGGGGATGCATGATTAAATCATGAAGCTTGAACTTATCATCGATTCTGTTTCTCAATTTTTTATTATTATTCTTTTTTCTCAATGTGTTTTTTTTTCTATAGATTTTTTTTGATTTTGAACTCTGTTTCTCTAATGAACTCTTCTTTAATTTTAATGATACTCTTATGTTTAGTTTTCACTTTTTGCATTTATTGTGATATTCTAGGTATCTGTGGGTGTGCATTATTCAGTTTCATTATTAACTTTACAGTCTCATTTTTGCCGCGGTGGATCGTGATTGCTTGTCTGACTGGTGTTCGCCTTTTGTTGTACGCTATGTATAACTCTAATGGATGATTTTCGGGATCCGTGCGTCAAGGTAAGAACTATGGCTAATATTCTTAATAGTGGTCAACCTGGTTTAAATGTCTTTTACTTAAATGCTCGGAGCATAAAACATAAAATAGGCGAGTTAATGGAGATGTTTGTTCGCACGAATGTGCATGTATTAGTTATTAGTGAATCGTGGTTAAATATAAATGTCCCTACGCTTTTGGTTTCGTTACCGGGTTTTAAACTTCTACGCAATGACAGAGTGCACAGGATTGGTGGCGGCGTGGCCTTATATGTGCGGGACAATTTTAGGTCCAAGATCTTATATCACTCATCCTCTTCTACATTGGAGTTCCTGTGTGTGGAGATAAATACGGGGCTTGATAAATGCGTCTTAGTATCGGCCTATTGCCCGCCCAGACAATTTAACGTGGAAATGGCTGTTGAATTTGAGCAATGCATCTTCAATTTATCACATAAATATGCGCATTTGATTGTTGCTGGCGATTTTAATGTTAATATCATATCCGTTCATCTTAATTTACTAAATCATGGTCCAACTCACTTTTCGGTTACCTCCGCCTCTCAGTTGGACCTTATACTTGTAACTGACCCTAAGTCTGTATTGTGTCACGGCCAGCTTACTCCTCCATAAATTTTTGATCATGATTTTTTATATTTAAAGTATGACATTCCCATCGTTAGACCTACATCTCTCAACAATAACATTAGCTTTCGTGATTATAAAGGGATAAACCTCGAACTTTTGTATGAGGAGTGTAGGAGTATTGACTGGAACATCAGTCTTGAGCGTGATACGGGTACCGCACAGAACAGTAATCAGTCCTCCTCGCTTTCTCCGCTGGATCTGCAAGTCAATGTCCTCAACGCAAAAATTCTGTATCTGCTTGACAAGTATGTTCCTCTTCAGTCGAGAAGACTTGCTACAAATCGTTGCCCATGGTTTTCCTCCGCAATAAGAAATTTAATTATAGAGCGCGATTTCCTGCATCACTGGTACAAAATGACTACAACACAGGACAGCTTACTGGCATTCAAACGGATTCGAAGTCTAGTTAATAGGAAAGTTCGAGATGCTAAGCGAGCGTTCTATGCTGACAAATTGGACACTACTATCCCTTCGAAGAAACTCTGGCATACACTTCGTAGTCTTGGAGTAACCAGCAATAAAAATTTGGACTGCGAGCTAAATCCTGATGACCTTAATAAATACTTTGTATCGCATAACGTCAATATCATATCTTCGAGTGCGGATATGGTGCGCCCTTTGACACGCCCCGCTGACTCTGGATTTAGCTTCCGTTGTATTGATGCGAATGAAGCAATCGACACCATTAACTCTATTCGTTCAGAGGCAATAGGTCCGGATAACTTACCACCCCGCTTTGTTAAGCTGCTGTTACCCTTCATAATTACACCTACACTACACATTTTGAATGCCTGTCTAACTTACAGTATATTTCCCTCACCCTGGAAGGAAGCTGTAGTGGTTCCCATTGCTAAAAACTCCTCTGCAAAGGAGCCAGGTGACTTCAGACCAATTAGCATATTATGTTTCCTTGCTAAGGTGTTGGAAAAAATCATGTCTAAACAAATACAACAGTATCTATCCCAACATAACCTTCTCAGTCAATGGCAGTCTGGCTTCCGCGCTGGTCATAGCTGTGAGACAGCTCTACTGAAAATCACGACTGATATTAGAACAGACCTTGACAATGATCATCTCGTGTTCTTAGTTCTTTTAGATTTCTCCAAAGCATTCGACACCGTGGACCATTCTAAGCTTCTTGCTAAACTTCTTGCACTTTTTGATTTTAGTTCTCCTGCTGCCAAACTTATTGATAGCTTCTTAACTAACCGTGGCCAGCGGGTCAAGGTTGCTAATCACGTCTCCTCGAGAATTAGTGTGACATGTGGCGTTCCTCAGGGATCTATTTTGGGTCCGCTCATGTTTAGTATGTTCATCAACGATTTACTAACTGTTGTTTTACACAGCAAGGTTCATATGTATGCTGATGATGTGTAACTATATCTGAGTCGTCCCATTGGTTTAGTTGAAGATTGCGTTAGCAGGGTGAATGAGGATTTGGAACGAATTCACGAGTGGTCTGTCGTCAATGGCCTCTCATTGAACCCCACCAAGTCGGTGGCCTTACCCTTGTACAGACACACTATCGACCCCTCACACCTACCCCATATTTTTCTGGAAGGCTCTCAAATTTCCTTTGTTTGTCGGGCAAAAAATTTAGGCTTATTCTTAAATTCTAGAATGACTTGTTGTGACCATGTAAAAGCCATAATTAGCAAAGTGTACGGAGCCCTTAGACGGCTGTGGTTGTACGCCAATATTCTCTCAACTACTAACGCATAAATCTGGTGAAGTCTTTGTTATTACCACATTTTTCATTTGGATCTTTGATATTCCCTAGACTAGATGCTGCCTGCAAGCGGAAACTGGAAGTAGCTTTCAATGATTGCACTAGATTTGCATTTGGTTTGCGGCGATTTGACCACATTACGCCATTTAGGAATAAAATCATTGATTGCTCTCTGGATATTTACTTACTGCGTAAAGCATTACTATCACTCCATAAAATTCTGTACAGTGGCGTACCTTCATACCTGTTCGGCTTTATTAATTTTATGCATAGTGAAAGACATTTAAATCTAGTTTTACCTCGCTTTAAACACTTAGTTCTTGATGGTTCTTACTTTGTCCACATAACTCGCGTTTGGAATACACTTCCACCTGAGATTCAGCGTACAAGATCGGTAGCATCTTTTAGGCGTTTGATCAGTGATTTTCTGCGTCCACCTTAATGATTCTGCACACTCACGGACTTGGGATATTTTTCTTTTCTTTTGTTTAGCTTTAGTTTTTGATTAAATAGATTAATTTTGAACTTTCTTTTTATTAATTTCTGATTATCTTTTGTTTTTTTTCTTATTATTTTTCTTATTTTATTGAAATTTGTTTTTTTTTATTTTTCCTTCTTTATAGTAATTTTATGATTTTCATATTGGTTCTCTCTAGTGCCCAACTCTCCATTTATAAAATTATAGCTTGTCTTGCTTAATGTACTTAAGTAAAGACTTTTGTCTTATTGTACTGATTTTGAAATAAATAATTGTAATTGTAATTGTAATGTAATATTGCTGCTGTAGCCGAAAGTGTTGAAGAAAACCCAGGCTTGTCCATTCCTCGTCGTTCTTTGGAATTAGGCATTCCACAAAAGTCATTACACCGTATTTTGCATAAAGATTTGGGTCTTAAGGCTTATAAAGTTCAGTTAACATAAGAACTCAAGCCGGCCGATCATCAACAACGTCGAGTCTTTGCTGATTGGGTCCTTGAAATGCATGAAAATGATCCGGAATTCCATCGAAAACTCATCTTGAGTGATGAGGCCCATTTCCACCTCGATGGCTTCGTCAACAAGCAAAATTGTCGCATCTGGGGCTCGGAAAACCCAAGAGTTATTGTTGAAAAGCCTCTCTATCCTCAACGTGTGACTGTTTGGTGCGGTTTATGGTCCCGCGGGGTCATTGGACCTTACTTTTTCGAAAATGAGTCTGGAGCAACAGTTACGGTGAATGGATTGCGCTATCGACAGATGATTAATGATTTTTTATGGCTGGAATTGGATGGTATTGATCTGGACAACGTTTACTTTCAACAAGACGGCGCTACGTGCCATACAAGCAACGAAACCATTGATCTTTTACGGGAAACGTTTCCGGACCGTGTTATCTCTCGAAGAGGTGATCACAATTGGCCACCGAGATCTTGTGACTTAACACCTGGCGACTTCTTCCTTTGGGGCCACGTGAAAGAGAAGGTCTACGCCAACAGCCCAGCGTCGATTCAAGACCTCAAAGATGGAATTCGTGAGGCTATCGAGGACATAGGGCAGCCACTTTGCGATTTGGTTATGGACAATTTCATGAAAAGGATATGGTCCTGTAGGCGTGGTCGTGGTGGTCTTTTGGCTGATGTTATTTTTCATTATTAACGGCATACCTTCCTCTTTATAATGAAATAAAGATCCGATCATTTATCTCAAAAAATGGCATTTTTCTTTGAATATCAAAATAACACCTCTTATTGGAAAACCCTGTACAAAGGAGACAACCGGCTCCCAATAAATCTTAGCAACCGCCAAGCCTGGTTTTTCACGAATTCAGTAAAGAGCAAGATTTCAGAATTTATAAAGACTGTAGGCAGATTATTAGTATCAATAGTGCCTCTACACATCGCCATAAATTTTTATTTATCAGGACTTAGTAAGGTGGAAACTGTCACTAAATCAGAGTTGATTGGATCCGAATAATGGACCATGGGGACCATTGGACATACTATATATATGTGAACATCATCCCCATACAAGTGTATACTACAATTCTCCACAAAATAACAATGGCCCTAGAATGGATGCTTTGGGAGATGTCTCACATTAACGAAGGCATATTAGATTAACAGCCACTGACCTTATCCAGTTAGGATCTATCAAATAGGAACAAATAAATTAAGCTAATGGCATATGAAGAAAAATAAAGCTTTACTGATAGTTTAGGTAACAGTGTAACAAAACTAACACTATAAAAAGCCTCAGCGAAGTCTAACAAATATTACAGGCCATCAATTAACCTCTAGACGAAGGGTACCACGAAAATTGCTTCATTCAGGGTGGTCCTATAATAATTTGGTGAAGATCTGATGAAGACCTTCGGACATGGATTACAGAGCTTTTCGGAGAATAGCTAGTGAATCGCGATTAATGTAATTATATAAATATATATCTCTTGTTTTATAAACAGAATTGTTTACTATAGATAAGTTTTTTACACTGGGACGGTGAGCGCACTAAGCTCCAGTGTCTCGTTTGACAAACATTCGTGTACAAAACTGAAGCGATGAGTACTTGTTTCTGTCGTGTGTTTCGCTTGAAAACTGTTCGTCTGTCACATTAAGGCCATGGGCCTGATACTCGTGAGTTTTCATTGTGCAGGATTTTAGTTATGTAAGCTCTCATTTGTGAACACATTTGTTCCCTTAGCTCATTACTCGCTCTTAGTTTATATTCTGCCTTTCTTTAACTAGTTTTTCTTGAAATTTTTTTCTTTTCTTCACTTGTTTCAGCTAACCGTTGTTGTCTCAAAGAGCTGCGTAGTAGACTTACTCATATGCAGCTGCGTAGTAGTGGAAAACGAATATAAGCGACGTCTGCCGTGTTTGGGTTGCTCACTTCATAGTGTTCGTCTCTCGTATAGCTTGGCACCGAATCATTATTACAGAATTACCATCCTTTTCAGCAAATCATTATAGGCTATTTTGAATGAAAATGTTTCCATACCTTTCGATTATATGCACCAAAGAGATTTAGAATTAGTTCACAAACTTATGGTAAACAGAGCACTGCAATTGCGATCAGATTTATTCCCTTTTTCTAATCTTTTACTTTTTAGCTTTATATAATTTAAATATGTTTTTCTCTAAGTTTACTCAAAAGCCTTAAGTAAGCTACTATCGATACCTTAAGGAGAGCACTTTCATAGCTGTGAGAATAGTGATTAAGTAATTATTACTAACTTTTCCTAGCTAGAGAAATCACAGTAGCGATTTTTCAGATAAAGCGAAATTCGGACGAGGTAAGAAAGTGCTGAATAAATGCAAAAGGGGAGAAAGACTGCAGGGAAATTTCTTCAGCACCAATACTACTCAAGTAAAAACCATCCAACCTGGCCCAAAATCTATCAGGAGTATCGCAGACTTATGACACTGGTGCAATGAAGTGAAACGTGTGTTCAATATATCTGGATCTACATCACATCCTGATTATTCCACACCAAAAATAGCAACCTTTTTCAAATAATTTCAGAACTTTTTAAATTAGTGATTCACATCGCAATTAAATCTCATGAGAGAACCATGGACAGCCACAATTAGTAGCCTCTATTGAGGGTGGAGGACAGCAGGCATATAAAAAAAATTGGTTGAAACTGTAGTAGACGATGTAGATTAGTTACCATTAAAAAAAAAAAAAAAAAAAAAAAAAAAAATGCACCAAAGATGAATTACTTGATATTTAGAGGCCATTCAACATTATCGGAGAAAAGCAATATCTTATGATCCCCTATCACGTACGTGTCTAGTTAAGTTTTTAGGAATTTGTATAATTCATATCTCTCCAGAGAAGGCTTCAAAGTGGTAGCATATGAGGATGACTTAATCACTTTTTAATTGCAAAAGTTCTGATTTGGGCAATAAAGTTGATGCCTTTTTATACGGAGAAGTTTGAATCCAACTATTAAATCCCAAGGTTGAGAAACGTTACCCTCAAACTAACAAAAAGGAAATTAAATTATTAAGCACTCTAGTGGACCCTAAATTGAATTGGAAGTTGAACTTAGATAAACGTCAAAAATCCAAAAAATTATCTTTATGCCGAGAAGAAAATTATAAGAAAGAAATCGGGCATAGCCCCACTAGTGTTACAGGTAGAGGATTCGGTGATCGACATCGTATCAGAACTGAAACAGTACAGAGTATCGGTAATTGCATTTTTTCTCTCCTTTTAAACATTAGTTCAGAAATTCAAGTACCTAATCAGTATATATACGGATTACTCAAAAGAGGGACTGGATCCCTAGTAAACTAGGGTCAAAGTAGGCCGAGTTTTGAACTGTCAAATAAAAGTGAAAAAAAAAGAAAAATAAAAAAAAAAGAAAATTAAAGTTAATTTTAGTGATTTTGTGAAAATTTTTGAATTTATTGAATTTTCTATATATGTACACGAAAAAGTGAAATAAAATCGAACTGTCAAATAAAATTGAAAATAAAACACACAAAAATAGAAAAAAAAATTTAGTAATTTTTGTGAACATTTTTGAATTTGTTGAATTTCCTCTATATATACACCAAAAAGTGAAATAAAATCGTGTCTCTGACCAGTGCTGATACAGTAAGCAGAGAATCCTAAGTGATTACTAATTGAATCAATGGGATTCTTTCCATGGAAGACATCCAGAGCTTAATAAAAGCATACGAAGACACAATTGACTCTGGTGAAGAAGACGCAACTTCACTAGAATCATCAACACTAACAAACAGCAATATTAGTGACAGCGACGTCTCGCTGTGCAGTGTCGCTTGAATCAAAAGGAAAATACCATAACCGAGAAGTATTACCCCAGACAACAAGATTAAAATAATAAAAGAGAAAGGCAACGTGATAGCTAATACAAAGTTAAAACTGAAAGTTAAACAGTTAACAAGTAGAAGCATTCAAATGCGAGCAGATGTAATTGATAAAAAAATGAACAAAATTTCGGAAGAAATAAACAAGAAAAAAAATGCAAAATAATGAGAATACCCCTATGCCCGGCCCTAATGGAGCTGACCACACCTCAAAAATTCAAGAAAATTCCCCTATGCCTACAGTGAGATCAAACAATTCAACATGGCTTTCTCTCCTGGGGTGGACGAAAAGGACATGAAATATGAAGAGCAAATTAAAAATATACAAGTAGCACATAATATAAACCAAATAGCATTAAGCAACAGCATTCAAACACCATTAACACTAGAACCAACACCAACACAAACATTAACCAGTTCGGCTTACTGGAAAATAAGGAGACAGGCATCTGGATGAAAACAGGGTAAGCCCGAAGAAGGGGAGAAGGGAGAACAAACCACTACCTATCTCTATAGTGGCATATAATTTAAATTTAAAAGACTATTCGAAAAATTGGAATTAGTCCTAAATCATAGAAATTTCGTTTTCAAACAAATTTAACCAGAACATAATACATATTATCATGAGCAATATATCAGACTACAAAAATGATTTAGAACTACTTAATAACGAAAAACTAAACCATTACTCATACACACCAAAGCAAGACAAGCTTATTAGCATCGTACTAAAAGGCTTGGATTGCTCATATGACGAGAATTATATTAACGCTGAATTTTCCAGGAAGTTCCCTAAACACGAGCTGATAAAAATAGCTTATTTAAGGAGGTCAGTCAATTCTGGCGGAACAAATGGCAATTGGTTGCTGCAAGTTAAGCTGGGTTTAGACACTGTAATCAATATAAGCACAGAGTACTTCTTGGGCCAAAAAATTTACATGGCAAAATTCAAACCATCTGTAATGGCACAATGTAGAAATTGTCAACGCTTCGGTCATGTCGCAAGTAATTGCAACATGGCCTATAGGTGCGTGAAATGCAAAGGCAGTCACGGGCATCGCAAATGTTCTTTACCTAAGAAAAGTATTAGTGATACCACCACTCTAGTTTTCGATATAAAGGAATTCTTAGTAGCTGACAAGAATTCAGTTTCAGAGTGCGTTAACTGCGATAAAAGTGGCCACCCATCCGACTATAGGAAATGCGAGAAATACATGGAAATTCTGAATAGGAAGCAGGAAAGGAAAGATACTAGGAATAAATCCGTCAGCTTCTTCTCAATGCTGAGGGACCAAGCCTATCCAACGATAAAAGGACCTGTAACTAACAACACTGAACATACTAACAACACTCAACATACTAAAAACACTCAACATAAGTAATAACAGTGTCAGCTTCTTTAACGATGAATGCAACATACTTTTTGGCATGAATCTCTTCGACTGCTTTAATAAAGTAGACAATTTCCTGTCGAAATATGGAGAGCTAATAGATAACATCCAAAAAAGGTTCGCTCTCCTTTCTTTCCTTACTTAGTTGTCATTGAATAGCAAAACTTAATTATGTCCTCACAGTCACATTTAAATAAACTCAAAGTTATTACAGTTAATGTAAATTCTTTATTATACATACACAAAAGACACCATTTAAATACATTTATACGAAAACACAATCCCAACATTATACTAATCAGCGAAACTAAATTGAAACCAAAACACGTCCCAAAATTCAAAGACTTTCACCTTATCCGAAGTGATAGACCAACCTTTGGCGGTGGTACAGCTGTCCTAGTGAAACAAAATATTGACTACATATAGATGGACTTTCCCATGGAAATGGAGTCAATAGAAGTAACTGCAATAAAAATAAAGCTTAAAAGCAACAATTCCCTAGCAGTCATATCCGCATATAACCCTTCTGACAATTTGCATCTAATGAACGACTTCAATAAATTCTTCAGTAAAATTAAATGTGACTTCTATATAATAGGCGGAGATTTTAATGCCAGATAGCATTCCTGCTAAATGCCTGCATCAATGGTATACCAACAATTTCATCGACAAATTACTATAAATTGAGCATCCAGACAAACCAACCGTTTTTAGTCATCAAATACCATCTTGCATTTACTTCTTTATTGTGTCCAATGAATTTTCAATTAGTTATAATAACAGTGGAAAGCTGTCTATACTTGACTACCCATCCGACCATGCGGCTGTTGAGATGAACTTAACCATAGGGTCTAACCTACCAATGGCTGAGCCCAGAACTATATTCGACTATGGTAACACTAACTGGGCACTGTACAAAGCCAAAATAACATTATCCTTAAGCCAATTAATCCTTCCTAATGATAGATGTCTGACCACTAATGAAATATACTATTAGAGGCCATAGAAGTAAGCGTTCCTAAATTAACCAATAATAATTCTACATGTATCATTTTACCACCAGCACTCCTAAAAATTATTCGTAAAAAACAAACTTCGTCGCCGTTGGCACCGACTGAACTATAAACTGGCCTATTATCAGATGAAGTCGCAAATATTTTGTATTGAGAAAGTAATCAAGGATTCGATAAAAATCCATTATGCTAATTATTGGGCTAAAAAGTTATCTGGAGTTAAGCTAGGCAATAATTCAGAACAGTCAAAAAACTAACTGGTCTAGTTGGTGTTATAGACATTCTCCCAATTAAATTGTCTGATAACGACAGGGTGCTGTACACCACAGAGGAAAAAGTTGATGCTCTTTGTCAGTTTTATGGAAATATTCATAAAACAAGTGATAACCCTGAAGACCTTGAACGAACAAGCATCATAGATCCGTTTACTGATATTAGCTTTAAAACTAATTTCACTCCACTTGTTAACTTTTCAGCTGAATGCCTCAATAGTTATATGGGAGACATACCTCATCCCTTTCCCAATCGCTCCAACTCTCCTCCAGTTGACCAAGAACCCGACATAAGTCAAGATGGCAGTATCCCTCTACTTGCAAACAACGAGAGCTATATAAACTTTGCAAATTCAAAAAAACAAAAATCTTATACTTAATAAAAGGAAGGAATAACAAAAAAACTGCAGGTTATGATAAAGTCTCAAACTTTTTGCCTAAAAGATCGCCCCTTGTCTATATTCCTTTTTAACGTTACTTTTTAATCACATTTTTAATATTGGATATTTTCCGGATAAGTGGAAACAAGCCATTGTTATTGCAATCCCTAAACCTAATAAGAACCCGTTACTAGTATCTAACTATAGACCAATTTCGCCTCTTTCCTGCATCAGCAAAATCTATTAAGTTTCATTTTAAATAAAGTTAAAGAACATTGTGAAGACAGCAGCGTTATTCCGAATCACCAATTTGGCTTTAAATACCAAAACTCAACAACACATGCCCTCACAGTACTAATGGAAAGCGTGAGCTCCAACATGAACAGCAAAAGAGCAACATTAGCTTGGGTATTAGACATTGAAAAGGCCTTCGACACGGTTTGGACAACAGGACTGACAGCATAGTCTATAATACCTTACAATACATCAAGTCACCGTAATCACAAATAACACTAACATCATCCACAAGAGTACCAAGAAAAAAATACATCTTAGATGCTCCTACAAACTCCTACAAACCTTGAAATAAGTTACCCTCTAATCTAATTGTAAATATTTTTTAAATTTGTAAATAATTGCAAATATATTTTACATTTTTTACAGACTAAGCTAATCTAAGCTAAGCTAAGTTAATTTTTAACAACACATACTACACGCACACACATTAATCATAGCTCTTTTTTAAGCCATTTTTTAGAGCAACTTAAATATTAATTTAGAAACTTTAAATTTAACTAAATCTGTAACTTGTTAGACTAATGATTATACAATAAGTTTTTTTGGTAAAGGCTATTTTAGTCTGTAAAAAACCGTATAATTTCATTTTCATTTTTTGTAAATATTTATCTAAAAGGCATTACAAATTTGTTTCTGTTACTGAATCCAGTACTGAACGAGAACTGAATGACTATCGATTATTGATAGTGTCACAAGTAGACATTATGAGTTTTGTTTGCGTGCCTCTATAGTCCATGTAAACTGCATTTAGTTACATGTGCATTCTATATGTCCGATCGCAGTCTGCTTTTTCCAATTTTATTCGTGAATATATTTAAAGCTTATCAATTTGATGTGATGAAGCTCTAATGGCTCTACCTGTGTCATGGATTGAGAAAAATGTGGTAAGTATATTTGTACTGCAGCCATAGTGAATTTTTCTTTGTAATTTAATCAATTTAGGCTGCATTTGCCCCAAATGCCGCAGACTATGTTAAGACCACGAAGCTGCATCCGAAAAGCTGGCCTTTATATAAAATTCGCGGTTTGGATAATAAGAGTTATGGTAAGCTCCCTATAACAACCTACTAGCAGTGCCTGTAAGAACAATATTCTGCCATAGAAAAGAAGATATGTTTGAACCTCTTCCATTCTCTGAAGTAGTAATTGATGGTGCGGAAATGGATACTAATTGTGGTATGTATGACATTAATACCTTGTAATAGTGCAATAACATATATCTAATTACGATTGAATTAATTATGAGCTACGTAATTGATCATTGACGACAGGAGCTCAACGCTTTCTAAAAATTTGCCAGAAATTGATTCTTTACAACCTGGAAAACAAATTTTTAATGCATATAGTTGGCATAGGTGCAGGTGATTTTATTGAAGTTTCGGATTCTGTAGACCAAAATGCTGATGCGACATTAGATATACATAGTATGGAATAAAACAAGTCTTAATGGCAGAAAATATTCAGAACGTCATAAGAGGAGTAATTGGAGAAGAACTAGGAGTTTATATAAAGAAAATAAGACAAATGGTAACAGATGTAGCC